>OLMO02000238.1:10781604-10838507 GCA_900291935.2 Cassiopea xamachana | reverse complement strand
CTTCTTGTCTTTCCAAGGCTAATCTGTAGATTATCACAGTTGGGGGTGGAATTGCCCGCGTTTAGCGGGCACCCATTTAAAAAGCTTAATACTTCTAATGTCACAGATGACTATACTCTAGGCTAGGGGTTCCTATCTAGGGATGTAGTGCATCATTCCCCAGTGTGAGAAATTGGCAGTAAGTGGCAGTAAATTGCTTCAACTATTGCATGGGGTGCGATGAAGGGAGAAGAGAGGTTGGAAACCACCGTTTTAGGCCAAGAGAGGGATTCATACATCAGGAAGAATTCTTCCTTAATGCTGTTATCCAGCAAAATCACAAAATTCAAATGAGCTTTTTAGGGATTTGCCAGTTGAAAATAGTTAAAGGGCACGTCAAAAGAAGAAGGCTGCACTTGCTTATCGGGAGATGGTAAGTGACACGCATCAAGGTGTATGTCAACAAGTACCCTCAAAATTCATATATTTTGAGCCCCCTTCCCCTCCCCCAAGCGTACGTTCTTCTAAGTCATCAACCACTCCTCACACACCTTGATATTCCAATCCATTTTTATTTCATTATGTTCAAAATTCGAAAAACTCAATAAACAAAACAGAAATCTAAAATTATTGCAGTTTTGCATAAAAGTCAATGATGATTTGTGTGTATAGTCGTAAAAGATGGTTACATTAATATAGGATGCTTCGCATGTAATCAGGGCATGAGAATTACATCAGCGTATGTACATTTTTTGAGAAGCCCACCTCCCCCTCCCACCTCGTACGCTTTACTAACCGTTTTGGCACCCCCTCCCCCTTCAATGTGTAAATAATTTTTGAATGGTCTCTAAGAGGGGATTCTAAACGTCGAGCAAAACTAACAGCAAACTACACGTGCATAGAAAAAGAAGAAGTATATTTTCACAAGTATCACGATAAAAAGTCTGATATGTCATATCAGATTGCTCATTATATAATCTTAAATATATGCATTTGTTTCAATGAACTATTCTAAGATACTATTTGGATTTGAGAAAGTTTTGTATGAAGTAGAGATGCAAGGACATATAGAAAGAAGTGTTGAAAGCAATTGACGTTATTACCTTAGACATTTGAAGCATGAACCTTATGACGAAAGACTTGAAACCAGGGAGAGAATCTCCCACATTCGACTGGTTGCAAAACACACTGTTCTCACAATCCAAAAGCTGGTTGTTGAAGAAGTGAACAAAGTGGTTTATCTCCCTCCAAGATGGATTTGACACTCCACAGTACCTAAAAATTCAAGGAGAAAACCAAAAATACTACAGTGTTTGTGAAGACGATACAGTTATGTAGTCATCAAAACAGCTTGAGGTGTGAAATCATATTTGCTCCTGGGTCACTCAAGATATTCCAGAGAGTCTGAAATTTCTTTGGGTTTTAACTGACCCAAGGTTAATAGGAAATAATAAAAGATGTTGGGAACCACATAACATTCCTACGCCCCAAAATATCTTTGTAAAACAATCTACATCAATAGTATCGATCCTCAATTATTTCAAATTAATATTTGGAACTCTAGAGGTCTTTGAGAACGTAGTTTTGTATTTAATTGCACATATTGAGATCACATAACATTTTAGTTTTTTTAAGGAGCGATTCAGATCCGTCCTGGGTATGACGTAAAACTGCATCCAACTCCTGCCAGCCCCCCAGGGGATGCCGGTACCCAAGCCCGGATAAAGCGGAGGGGTTGCGACAGGAAGGGCATCTGGCGTAAAACCTGTGCTCCAAACCAAACATGAATCAGGCAGATTTTTTGTGTCAAGACATGGCTAGGGCGTACCCCGGAGGCGACGCGCAAGGACATCGCCATACACTTGTGAGAAATGGACGACTGCTACCATATCAAGAGCGAATATGGCTAAAGAAGCAAGCTCAAAGGAGGAAGAGAAGGATTGGGGAAAGAAAGCCAGTGGTGAAGATCGGAACGCTGAATGTGGGTAGCATGACAGGCAGGGGCCATGAATTGGTGGACCTGATGGAGAGGAGGAAAGTCAAGATCGTGTGTCTGCAGGAGACTAGATGGAAAGGAAGCAAATCAAGAGAGCTGGGAAATGGATTCAAACTGTTCTATGTTGGAGAAGACGGAAAGAGAAATGGGGTTGGCATTGTCTTGAATGATGACCTCAAGAAGGGAGTGCTTGAAGAGAGGAGACCCTCACACCAAATCATCTTGCTGAAGGTAGAAATGGGACAGCAGGTGGTGAACATCATGAGTGCTTATGCCCCACAGTCAGGATGCGCTGATGAAGAGAAAGAGAAGTTTTAGGGTGATCTAGATGAGGAGATGAGGAAAATTCCAGATGGAGAGAAACTCTGGATTGGAGGGGATTTCAACGGTCGCGTTGGTAGTGATAACACTGGCATAGAAGCAACGGTCGGCAAGTATGGCTATGGTGAAAGACACGGAGGAGGAGAAGCGATTGTGGACTATGCTGTTTACCATGACCTGTGGATTGTGAATACGTTCTACAAGAAAGCACCCAGGCACAGGATTACTTATCAAAGTGGAGGAGCGGAGACACAAATCGACTACATCCTATGTCCCTCAGATGACAGAAACACCAGAGACTGCAAAGCCATCCTTGGAGAAGCCATCACAAACCAAGATAGACCAGTCATATGCACCATACAGGCCAGCAAGTTGAAAGCCCAGAAGAAAACAGGAACCATGAAAACCAAGTGGTGGAAACTGAATACATCAGACTGGCAGACCAACTTCTCAGAAAAAGCTAAAGAGAAACTAGAAAGAAGGAGACTAGAAGACAGGTGCAATTGGGAGACAATTGCAAGTGACATGAGAATACTTGGTGAAGAGGTACTGGGGAAAACATCAGGAAAAGTGAAAGTTGGAAAGGAGACGTGGTGGTGGGGTGAAGAAGTACAGAAGTGCATACGAGACAAGAAAGAAGCAAAGAAAAGGCTCTTTGAGGGCAATACAGACAAGAACAGAACCAACTAAAAAAGAGCAAAGAAGTAAGCCAAGAAAGCAGTGGCAGTGGCAAAAGCAAAAGCGTACAACAAACTCTTTGAGGATCTGGAAACTACAGAAGGAACAAAGAAAGTACTGAGGATAGCAAAGCAGAGGGACAAGAACTCAATGGACATTTATCAGACAAGGCAGATAAAGAGTGAAGATGGAAATGTGCTGGTGAAAGATGAAGAGATCATGAAGAGGTGACAGACATACTTTACAAGATTTATGAACGAAGAGAATCCAAGAGAAGCGTGAGAGGAGGTGCAAGAATACAACTTAGATGAGATAGAAGCCTTCACAGAGGCTGAGGTGAGGAGTGCACTCAAGAAGATGAAAAATGGAAAGGCTGTGGGCCCTGACAACCTGCCAATAGAAGTCTGGGAGTGCTTGGGAGAAGAGGGAATAACATTCCTATGCGAGATGCTAAACAAGATCTGCGAAGAGGAACACATACCCGAGGCATGGTGGAAGAGCACAATCATCCCAATCTATAAGAATAAAGGAGACATCATATCCTGTGGCAACTATCGAGGGATCAAGCTCATGAGCCACAGCATGAAATTGTATGAGCGCACAATAGAAGGCAGGCTGAGAAGACTGGTCAATATCAATGAAGAGCAGTTTGGATTCATGATAGGGAAGTCAACGACGGATGCCATCTTTGCCCTGAGACAAGTACAAGAGAAGAACAGAGAAGGCCACAAAGAACTATACAGCGTGTTCATCGATCTGGAGAAGGCCTATGATAGAGAGCCACGGGAGGAGCTGTACTGGTGCATGCGAGCAAAGAATGTCCCTGAGCAGCACATTCAGATGGTACAAGACATGTATATAGAAAGTGAGACCGTGGTTAAGTGTGTGGCAGGAATATCGGAACCATTCACAGTGGAAGTGGGGCTGCATCACGGTTCAGCGCTGAGCCCATTCCTGTTTGCCATCATCATGGACACCCTCACAGATGACATCAGAAAGGAGGCCCCATGGAGCATGATGTTCGCAGACAATGTGGTCCTTTGCGGTGAGGAGAAAGCTGGACTGGAAGAAGATCTGGAAAGGTGGCGCAATGCTTTGGAGAAGAGAGGAATGAAGGTATCAAGAGCAAAGACTGAGTACATGTGCCTTAGTAGGGTGTCAAGAGGAAGTGTGCAGATGCAAGACCAGCAGCTACCAGAAGTGAATGAGTTCAAGTACCTCGGAAGTACACTACAAGCAGATGGAGGAGTGGAGGCTGAGATCAACAGAAGGATACAATCTGGATGGAATAACTGGAAGAAGATGTCTGGGGTGATGTGCGACAGAAGGATACCAGCCAAAGTAACAGGAAAGATCCACCAGACAGTGATCCAGCCAGCCTTGCTATATGGACAGAGACACTGCCCCAGACAAAGAAGTCAGCAAAGATACTGGAGGTGGCAGAAATGAAAATATGCAGATGGGCATGTGGCAAGACCAGAAGAGACAAAGAGCGAAATGAAAACATCCGGGAAAGAATGAAGGTGACGAACATTGGAGTGAGATGCAGAAGAGCAAGGTTGAGATGGTTTGGTCATGTGAAGAGGAGGGAGGAGAGCTATGTTGGAAGAAGACTGTTGAACATGGAACCGCCTGGAAGGAGAGGAAGGTGACGCCCGAAGCAAAGATTGAAGGACATTATCAACGCTGATATGCGTGCTGTTGGTGTGAAGGAGGAAGACGTGGAAGACAGAGACACATGGAAGGCACTAGTATCTGCCGCAGCGACCCCATACTAAATGGGAGAAGCTAGAAGAAGAAGAAGAAGAAGAAGAAGAAGGAGCGATTCAGATTCTATTGAAAGTTGTGCCAGAAATGAATCAGTCTTACTCACAAAAGTATAATAACTAATATGGATTAAACAATTGAGCTACCAATACCAAGTGTCAATGTTAGCATCCCATTTGTACGATTTTGGCTTTCATGGCCCAAAATTGATTTATGATTTACCTCAAGAGTACTTCCAAACAGTTTTGATCACTGCCAATGCTTCCAGTCCGGAAAACGTGTGTCTGTGTGCCCTTTGGGTTACTACCTAGTAGCTCAAGGCATCCATATACTCGCTGAAATGATTCACTGCTGTACTCTTTCTCATCAAATCCTGGGAATATCTGCACACCTAATCTCAAAGAATAAACAATGCACGCTTGTAAAACCTAATGATGTAGAGTCGAATTGAGGGTAGCCCAAACAACCTTACGATTACCACTGTTCCTCCCTCTTCTACAGAACTGCTTACAAGGTACCTATGCAAAATATCACATTACGATTGAATATGATAGCAATGATGCAAATTGGGATAAAAACGATTGAATTGTGATGACGCTACTATTAATAATGACACAAATGGCATTATTGTGATGACCATGACAATTAATAGCAATAACTTTGCACTTTCAAGAGAACAATCCTTAAATCAAGCGTCAATTATTAGGTATACCACACACACTCAGGTATGGGCAATAGCAGCAGAAAACTGAACAAAATTAAGGTGGCAAAAAACAAAGTTGTTTCCAAAACTTAAGGTTTCTATCAACTATCAAATACATCACATGCAAAAACAAATCTATACACAAGTTTAAAATATTTTCCATAGTCCTTACAGCTGTAAGCTTTAGAATAAAATTTGAGAAAAAACAATCCTCGTGGTTTGCATCTAGAACTGTAGCATTTCAAAACAAGGAAAGATGAAGAAAAAATCACTTACCTTGTGTTAAGGCTTCTAGAGTTTCTGTTGGAGTCCTGCACACTGTTGTTGGTAAAAGGGGTATTATATTGCCAGTATTTGTTTTCTTTCGCTTCTTCTTGTCCTGATTTACAAAAGCAAGTGAATGAAGAATTATCTACACAGTAATCAGATCCATCTGCAAATATTTTCGGCGTCCAGCCTGTCCGTGACAAAATCATCTACTGAGCTACCTTCTATATATGTCGCTCATGCCATTTATCCTTTCAGAAGTGACAAATAGCAGTAAAACACTGAATAAATCAAGGTGGCAAAAAAAAAGTTGTTCAAACATCTTTCCTATCATACCTATGGACGATCTACCAAGAAATGGCTATCACACCCGCTAAAGGCTTTCTCATCAAATCATCAGTATAAGCATAATTTTAAAAAAACCTCTAGTTGGTATTATAACGAATACTGTCATTCTGTCTTCGAATTTTTTAAAAAATTATAAATGATAACAAAAACAAAGGAGTATATTATGTCGCAACCAAGGAACCCATGAAATCTCGCCAAACGAATCAACAAAGAGCCATCTTAAGCCCAAATATTATTGCAATGGTGATAGCCTTCAAGTTGTAAGTTGGCTAAAGATGTAAAATTTGCTGGGTTGCAAGTACGTTCCTGTTGTTGTGTAGATGCTTGGTGTAAAGATTCCAACATCATTCCACAACACCTGAGAGAAAATGAAGATTATCTACCTGCATCCAACAACTTTGAGCGCTTACAAACTTCCTACAATATGGAGCCAACAACTGATTGGTCCCAAATAGTAGCTAACTGATCCAGCAAGGACAATCCAGCTGAAACCTTATAGTTGACAGTATAATGTTGGGTCCATGTTGGGTCACCTACCTAAGGCTTAGCATTGAATGAACAAAAATCCATGAATTCCATAAAGTAGTAGATACATGTAAAGTATTAAAGTGTTTGACAAAATGTTGAAATTCTGGGTCGGTGTTTGCTCATACTGGATGGACCAGGGCGTTATTAAAATCTTTTTAAGCAAAAGGTTAAGTTCTACTACTTTCAATTATAAGTGGGGCTTAATCGAATGCAATGATTGCTGACATAACACTTACAGCTTCTTGATTAGTCTCCACGATCGGCTCAGTTATTTCTATGATATACAAATCTGTAGGCTTTTTCTTCCAGATGCTACCAGTTGACGTGCTGACAGATCCAGTTATCAAAAGTTGAAACACGAAGCTGTCCAGATTTGATGTAACCTAACGCGAATTGAATGGATGTGGAAGCTGGTAGTTTAAAGGCAATGCAGAAATCGTCTATCACTAAATATTTACTTTCAGAAAAGAACACAAGTGGTACCTGTTCGCACATGTAAAATTGGTTGGGCGAAAACAGTTAATTTTTGCGCATTTTGTTGTGTGAAATATTGTCTTTCATGAGGTGCGTGAAAATTTGAGTGCACGAAATCGGAAACAAGGAGATACAAGAGTTATAGCTTAAAATGATTCTTTCCAAAAGCATAAAGTAATCAGAAGCTCTTTTCTGTGAACCAAGGCGAAGTCTTATAATCTGAAGCGTGTCAGAGTTTCGGGTTCGATAATTTGAGACTTGAGAGCTGCATGCAAATTGATACTTTTCATGTATCATCATTAGCTTATCGTATCCTATAATATAACCAGCACTACATATGCGAAAATATATATAGAGTTCCATATGAAGTGTCTTGTACTTTTTCTTTCACTCTGGTGTGCGTAAAAATTAAATGTGCGCGAAATCCAGATGCGCGAAAATTTGAATGCGCAAAAATTAGACGTGTAAAAATTAGATGTGCGCGATATTTCATGAATAAAGGAATGCTTGATAAATTCAAACACATTCCACAGAAAACTACTATTTACATTCCTAAACAAAGAATACAAATACACAGCACTAGCCCAGAAAATTTTGCAGCTTGATCCACATAAAAGATGGTGCAAGAAAACGAACACATGGAATAGATGTGAAAATTAAACTAATGAGATGTGAAAAAGAAACTGAATCCTCTAATTGTTCTTACTGTTGAAGCTATATCAAAATGATATATCCTTGGAAAGGCTTCCTTCTTCTTTTTGTCATATGGAATCAGCTCGCTTACAACCATATCTTGATCAACTCCCGTTCCTTGCAACGATGTTGTGATAATAACTTCTGTATCCACAGAGCTATTGACTTGTTTCATGGCTAAATTTGACTTTTGAATCAACGATTGAAGTTCTTCACCAATTCGCGTGATAAGCAATGACTTTCCTGTCCCAGCAGTACGGGATTTGACAATGCGTACAGTTGAGCTGTAAAGCAATAAAGTCAATTATGAAGCCAATCACAAGAAACCAGTAATACAAAGATCAAACTCAACTCATTTTTGATCGCATTTATTTCAGAGGCAAGGTAAAACAAGAAGTAATCTGTAACTTAGGCTCTGCGCACATGGGAGCAAATCCGTTCAGCTCTATTCCAAAACAGGTGCAAACAGGTCTTGCATACAAATGAAACCACATCTATCTGATCCATTTTGGCATCGTTTTCCATATTAGCTTGGATCAGTTAGAAGAGCCATGCTAGTTTGGATCACATCCACATGGGTCCCATTTGAACTCACGAATCTGATCTAAAACTGGTACAGATTTGTAATCCTTTGGATCAGATCTGTTTCCACACGGGAACTGTATTGATTTAATCCAAATAAGAGCGGAGGCAAAATGAATCAGCTCCTGTGTGCATAAAACCTTGCATAGTTGGTAAGCAGATTGATAACCTTGCATAGTTCGTAAGCAGATTGATAGGCAGTAGATGCAAGTTTTACTGCCGTTCATGTAAGTGCACATTCATGATACAAATTTTACTTGGGAATTTGGCGTTCAACAACGGTAGCTCACATAACTATCTATAGCAGAATATCTCTAGATACTATCCACAATCTGCAACAGCATCAACTTGCAACAGCCATTTGCCATCACTGATTAATTGCATTACCCACTCTTTGTACGTTTACCAGTCTCCAGTTATAATTTTGATATATTAAACTGCCAATAGGTGACTTCAAAATGAGCCACTATGCTGACTCTCTGAAAATGGACGCTTTCAACCCAAAACCTTTCCCTGCAAAAAAATATTACATTCGAGAGGAAAAAACCAACTAAACAACATTAGACAGCATAGCTAACTCTTAATAAATACCGTTCTTTATCAGCACATCCAGCATGGATATACCCAGGCTGATTAAAACTTAAATCACACTGAAGTTTCTCTTTCAAAAACTCTGCTGCCTCTTCCCGACTTGGGCATCTATGCGATACAATTCTATATTCATCCCAGGCTGCTGCCAAAAATGATCCATCCTCTCTTTCACTGCTGCACATTAATAGGAGGTTGAAGTTATTGAGCTCTCCATCTTCAACTGAAAACATAGCAATATGACAAAATCACTACCTTCCATCAAAGATCTTCAAACTGTAAAGTGAGTGAAGTAGGTAAACAACTTTGGTATACAAATACCAGTCTATCAATCAACATGAATAAATCATATGACCATCACACCAATAAGTGAATTTGCAATTATATTTATTATTGAATTCCTGTTTGAATATAGTTCTGAATATATTGTAGAAAGACAATATACAAAGCTAATATCACTGTATATACATATCAGTGTTTATGTACAAAAGGAGCGTCAAATATTCAGCCCAAGGGCCGGATCCAGCCCAACAAGGATATTAATGTGGCCCTGGAAAATATTTGAATAAATAGCAACC
The DNA here is from genome assembly GCA_900291935.2 of Cassiopea xamachana. NCBI lineage: Eukaryota > Metazoa > Cnidaria > Scyphozoa > Rhizostomeae > Cassiopeidae > Cassiopea > Cassiopea xamachana. The sequence continues at coordinate 10,829,005 of OLMO02000238.1, read as the reverse complement.
AGGCTACACATTTCTCACTTGCACTATCTGGTGTTTAAGAGATAAGTCTCTCAGTCTATTGCATCGTCTATAGCCCCGTCAAACCCTATCAACCTATCCAGCAATGTTGATATCAAATAACCTTATAGGCTCCGGGACCCAAGGGTTCGTGACGTCCCTGTGTATACAAAATCCCTACCTCTCTTAGTACGTTCATGTTGAAGTGATTGTAGCTTTCCATATGCTTGGACAGCAATGTTATAATCAAGTTCATCAATGAATGCCAAAGTATATATTCCATTAGGATCATTCAATGCTCTTCGAAATAGCAGTTCAATCTAGTAGAAATAAAACTAAGCAGTTTGCAACTAAGGTGTGACTAAACAGTTGGAAACTCAAATTAGCAAGTATTGCAAAAATTCAATAACTCGTATGTTTAGCACAAAAAGCTGCCTTTTCAATTTCATAGATATGCATGACTAAACCTCAATACAGAAATCTATCATACCTTCTCAAAGCTTGTGTCATGATTGCAAATCTCAACTTCTCCTGAAGCTGGGAGGCAATCTCCAGCTTGTCTATATATGTCAATTACCACAAGTAACAGTTCATCTAAAAAACAAAATTTTCAACATGTAAATTTAGGCCAAGATATATAAGTTGTGAATGCACCATGAATTGAAAAGTTGAATGAAGTTAATTGTACTCCAAATAAGTCCACAACTGATAGCCCTCAATCTTTGTGCAATTTTGTTGTTGCTGCTGTTACTGGATCTGAAGATTGAATCATTAACTCATCACATCAGCAGAAACAAAACCAGAAAACATCAAATGAATGAACGAAAAGAAAGCACCAGATGTAAACTTTTGATCATACAACAAAATGGCTTTCAACTTCTCTGCTGATTAACCTTTTAAAGTTGAGAAAACATTCCAGTACTCTCTAGCTAGCACGTTCTGTCAACACTCATTAAACTAAGTGGCTTCAAAAAAAGGGTTCGTAGGAGGTCTGAAAGAATGCAGTATTCCTCACAGAGATACAAGGGGTCAAAGTGCTACCCAAGACCAGCACTTTCCATTCACAATCGCTCTTATGTAAACATAAAGTGGTGAGGTACTAATGTAAAAGAATTTAGACTATTTAGTTAAGTATGGCTAAGTGCGTCAGATGCCCTAATGTTTGTGAGAGTTGGGCCCTTAATGCACTTCAACTTGTATATGGGATGTGAAATGTTAATCAAATCTCACACAGAAGGGCACCTGACACGATTAGCCATGCCTAATTAAAATCATCCATTAACATTAGCAACTCATCATTTTATGTTTACATAAGAGCGATTATGAATGGAAAGTGCTCAGTTTGTCTCTTTTATCTTTGTGAGGACATTTTGTATTCTTTCAGACATCCTACGCACCCTGGTTTTTGAAGGTACTAAGTTTTAGTGAGTACTGACAGGACATGCTAGCTCAAACATCAAGTACAAAATAGGTGACGAGTTGTTTCTCCAAAGTTGTTTCATAGGCGTTCAAGGTCTTGACTAACAGTTCACAATCCATATACAAGTTGAAGTGCATTCAGGCCCTATGCATGACAGTAGGTCACATGCTCCTTCACAGTGACGTAAAATGTCATCAATCAATGATCATCTCATGATGAACAGGGGATGTTGGGTAATTATGCCCGCACTTAGCGGGCTAATTGTAAAAAATTTGATTTTACTTAAGCAAACAACTTAATCTTTTTATAGCGAAAAATTTACTATCTTCCTAGATCACCTAAACATAAAATGATAAAATACTCTAAAACTCGCAATAAACGGGATTTAAAATAAGCAGGGGGGTCTAACATTTTTCTGAAATTAATAATATGGGGTTCAACAAGAGAACATAAATGAGAGCATTGGCAGCACATGGGCAATCTGGTAGGTGGGGCACACTGAAATTGTGGTGAAACATCTAACACCCCTCAAACGCAGTGCTCGTTTTTCTAATCAGGTACTTGCAACGGTACCTAGTACTAAAAGTTTCTTAATTCGAGATGAAAATTTTTACTTTTAGCACTAAAAGTTTCTTAATTAGTTTCATATTTTCTGGACCAAAACTTGCCTTATTGTTGGAAAGTTGAACACTTCTGGAAGGGTTTATATGCTCATTGTTACGAAAAATGTCCAAACAGAAGGAAATTGCAAATTACAATCTTTTCCAAACAAAATCGTACAAATTGAGGAGTAGAAGCAATTCAATGTATGCGCTTTCATACATATTGAGATTGTACAGTTTCATAATTTTTCTTGAGCATAGTACTAAAGTTTCTTTATTTTTTGACCAGCCTAGTATGCGCTTCTTATAAACCAGCTTCTTATTTAAAAGACACCTTGTCATTCAAGGTTTTTCTTATAGTTGTTGAGGGCCTAGTCACATGACTTAAAGCTGTATACTGTCTTCATTTTTGGAATTTGAATATTGCTGCAGTGAGTAAAAAACATCGAGCGTAGCTCAGCACAAGATGATATCAAAGTCTGGTTGGGTCGCATTCCTTCGTACCCCACTTGGCCAATGGCATGTTCATTCACAATAAATTTTCAACCAATCAGGTGGCAGTTTGAATTCAACAGACATTGTGCTAAGAGTTGATCTTGATCTTGATCAATATTCAGAGTTGCATTGAATTTAGTGGGGCAAGCTGGAATGTGCACCGAAAGAATGCAAAAGGCTCTGCTGTTCTGTAATACAGAATCAGGATGAGATTACTGTTGAATTGCAAACAGAATAAAATGATTGGCTAGCTCTTTTATCATTCGGTGCATGCCCTGCCATAACAAAACATCGCAGGGACATGACCTTCCAACATTCATGTAAAATGCACAAGGCAGGTCGAATATTAGTGACAGGACAGTGAAGACTACTGTCTCTTGTTGTGTTTTTGAAAAGGAATGAATTGCTTTATGAAGAAAAACTGCTTTTCCTGAAAACTCTTGGGGGTGGCACTGCTCCACCTGCCCCGAAGGACGCTACGCCACTGCATTAGAAGATATACGAACTGCGTCTAAACATGTCTGCTCTTACGAACTGCTAACGTGGCGTAAAAACAGCAAAACATATGACATGAGGAATAGCTGAGTTTGAACGCAGCCGTTGCATTCGCATGCTTGGGGATGATTCACGCAGATTTGAAGTAACACCAAAATTGCTATAATAAGACACGGGGGATTTAGATCAGCCAAAATCAATTTACGTCCCCCCTCGTTTACTATGGGTTTTAGAGAATTGAATAAACATAAATAACTGCAATCTGCAAACAGAAAACAGCAAATATACAGTTTTATCAACAGCACTGCATATCCCTAACTTATTAAGTATGCAACACAATTATGTGATCTAAAGAGAACAAAATCTACTCAAATACCTCTAGGTACAGTCATCAAATTTGGCGTTCTATTACACATTGGTTCAACTGGTTTCAACTTTCTCTGCTTTTTTCCTGCGTAACAAATAGACATTGGTTCAATTTTGGATTTAATGCCCTTGCAGAGATCTTGTAGGAGTGCACTTGAGATATTGCTAAGTAAAATACTACCTTCTAATGTCAAGAATATCAAAATTCAATGGAATAATGCAAAACGTGAAGTAAAGAATATATACACCACATACTTCTACTTTTAGCCAGCTCGTCCAAAACCTTTCCTAAGTCTTCCAATGTGAGATAATCTATCTCATCCTTTCCAACAAGATTTGCAGAATATGTAGCTACATCTGAAGGCTCTTCCATTCCAGTCATTTGAAAAGATTGTCTAAACATAAATTAAGACCAACGAACATAGATTGAAAGAGACTTCTACGCTGAATCAATACTATGTCAACTTCGCATACCAACTTAGTCATGATAATATCTTGAGCATGGTTTCCAAATACAAGGTGATGCTGCAAGGGCTAGCATTTTTATGAAACCTCGGTAAGAAATTACTTCGCAACTACATAGATAGGCTTTTATTACATATTCCATCTATTATATAAGCCTGCAATCTCTGCCAAAAGTACTTGGAGCACCAATTAAGTAATGCATAATTTCTGATAAAAATGATTTTCTTATCCATGTCGAGCGATGGAAATCCCCTTCCCCCCAAAAACAATGTTGGATTAAGTGTTTATTTGTCAGAGAAGGGTCTGCAAGCATAGCGGCTTTTTCTGTACCTTTCAGCACTGTATTTAACAACATTGTTTTGAGGGGGAGAGGGGGAGACTACTAAATGAGCAGCAGAAATAACGCAAGTGTTCCAAGACTTTTGGCAGAGATTGTGTCTATTTTGTATATATTATATAACTATTATGTAGTATAAAATATGTACTTCAATAATAAGACGGTGTCTTACTCAGAATTTCGTGCTAATGCACTCATCAGTCAGATTGAGAAAAAGTTTCTATGCTACGGTATATACTACAGTGACATTATGGTAGTACTGTGACGAGTGTTATGGTTGAGGGTCATCATATATAATCTATATATATAATATATATATATATATATATATATATATATATATATAAATATATAAAATAGCCTATATAGATAATATATATAACTGAATAGATAGGCCTCACGTTCTTCTAGGAGATGGATTTTAGGATATGACATTAAAAGCAATACTTTCATAATTTCATATGTCAAAATGGAACAACAACATAAAACATACTGTGACCCTTTCTCTTGTTTCCTCTCCAGCACGCCATTCAACTGATTGGCTAATTCTGCAATCTCCTCTTCATTGTCAGAGTGCTGATAAGCCCATACAGATGCGACAGAACTATCCTGTAGTCCGCACCGCATTGTAGCAGCTTTAGCAACATCTTCATCATGACCTTCTTCTTCAAGTTCTGCAATGAATTTCCCAATTTCATCTATGGAAGCTTCCATAAATTTGTCATCACTTTTCGCTACTCGCATCCATGAACTGTCTTGTGAAGAATTCTCTCCGTACCAACGGCGATGTGATGACTTCAGCAGGATAATTCTAAAAGTCTCCTGATCAATTCCCGGGTAGACTTCATCCAACAGACTAAATACTTGAGCAGGAAGATTCCTCAACGCTTTCAAATCTTCTTTCAGGATAACATATTTCAAATTTTTCTGCAACATAAGCAACTGCTTGACAGTGTAGTAATTCAGAAATGGGAACTGTGTACGTTTCTTGTCAAGTTCTGACTTCCATTCTTTCAGGTCAGTGTCTAACTTAGTACACTCTTTTTCAACAGATTTTATTACTTCTCGGAAAGCGTCGGCGCCATGTTCAAGGTTGCAAGTAAATTTTGATTGCCATGATAGATACTTAATGCATCCAGAGTCACATAGTTGAATGAACAGGACTGCCAATCTGGTCACTGCTTCAAACATCTAATAAGAAGTGAAAAAGATACTAGATAGTGACAAATTTCATGTTTCTAGTCGTGGCTCTATTGAAATTCATTATCCAGCTGCGTTTTCCAAGAAGCGTTCCAATCCCAAATTCATTAGACCTTCTAGCAGGTGAAGCAAATTGCGTTTCAGATTGGACAAATATGAAGGATATTGACAAAAACTATTGGTATACGATACAGAAGATGTATTAAAGATTTCGCAATGATAGTAAAGATCAAGGTATCAAAATATATTTGCTTTCAGCATTATAGCATATGAAGACATTCACCATATAAAACATCCATGAAACTCAAAGTTAATGGTTCACGTCAATTTTATCCATTAATTGTAGTTCTGTAAAAATTTATATATCCTTTCGAATATTGTCAAAATGCGAACGAATCCTATTGCCTTTGTTTTACAGTAGTTACCGTAGGGCACTTTGCTATGCATGTACAACAACCATTTTAAATATCCAAAGCAAAATAACTTTATTAGACAGAGGAGAACGCCTTAGTTTAAACTGTAATTCTAAAAAAGATACCTGCAAAAAGCAGTCCTTCTCAATCTGTCCCATTTCTCTTTCCTTTCCCTGTTGTCCTCCAATCAGCATAAGCTTTGACTGTAAATCCCCAATATCGTTCAATTTATATAACTTAACATTCTCCTGGGAACAGGTTGAGTCTTCTTTGTTACTATTCACGCCATTATTCTTCTCAGGTACATATAGATGCAAAGAACTTTCCAAAGTAACAGCTGATTCCTGATCAGGAAAGCTCTTCGAGGAGCCAATTACGTAATAGCCTCGTCTGTTAACAGCCTCTGCTTCCATCATAGATGAGGTTGCAACTGATCCATATGACTCTCGCTCATTTTTAAACCATTCAAGCAAACGGTTACAGTCACGCTAAAGTGAAGGTGCCTGGTTAGAACGACTTCTAATATACTCTTCTCAAAAACTAAAACTTTATGATCATGATTGAAAGACCTATTTTGTGGCATTGTTCAACGCAGTGCTGTAGAACAAGGAAACTTATTACATGACATCAATTATCTCAATCAGATCAATCAAATCACTCACATCAATCAAATCAATCAGGTCACTCACATCAATCAGATTACTCACATCAATCACATCAATCACATCAATCAGATATCAATCACATCAATCAGATATCACTCACATCAATTAGATCACTCACATCAATCAGATCACTCGCATCCATCAGATCACTCACATCAATCAGATCACTCATACCAATCATAAAGAATACTGACTGGACGCCATAAATGTACAAATAAAGCTAAATGTAAACGTATTACATCGAATTGCAATTTTATAGCTTTCTAAGTGTGCAGGGTCTATTTTGCTCACACGCAGTAGTTGAAAAATACGAAAAAAATATTTCAAAATAATGAAAACCTAGAATGAATCCTTTTTTAAGAACAACATAAGTTTTCTTTGTAGAGAAAAGCTTTCACTTGCAGCACTAGAGTCCGTAGTGCTGTTTCTTATAATTTTGAGGCCGATTATCCACCATTTTTTAAAGTTACTAAATTCTCAGCTGCTATCTACGCTCTCTAATTAGCATCTATGCCAACTGAGAGTAAGAAGCTGATTGGCTGCAGCATTTTTCACCTTGCTATTGACGCCAAAAATGGGCACATAAGTTAAATGTAAATGGGTCAAAGAAAGCGATAGCTTGATGGAAGCTAGCAGTTAATTTACTTCAAGTTTCTCCCAATTCTGAGTAGGAGCTTACCAGCTTTTCCAGAAGTTGTCTTTCTTTGCTAGTCTTATCAACAATCTCTTTGCAGCAGCTGATCAACTCAACGGGCCCAGATTTGACATCTAGCTTAAAAATTATTGTCTCAAATTCAAGACAGACTGTATGCAAGCAAGAAACTCTGTCAGCTTCAAAATCACTTTCTCCAGCAGAAATACTTAGCAGATCCACAAATGTCTTCACCTCTCTCATATCTAAAAATCAACGACAAACTACCATAAAGCCATTGGTAAGTAATTCTAACAATCATGTAAGCATGTTCCAACAGGGTCTTTACCTAAATAGTCTGTTGGTACTACAGAACTTTACCACAGCACGAAAAAGCGGCAGCATTCTTTTCACATACTGACAGCTTTTTTCGTCCGGCACTCATTAGAGAACGCAAACGTCGGATAGTGACCTAAAGGTTAACCGAAATATATATCCAGATGCGTTTACATGTGATAGGATGCGTCTAATTGGCCCCAAGTGTGACCAATTAGGACCTAGTAACCATTGTTTATTTGAAGAGTCTCAATGAGAAAACAAACTCTTTTTGTCTACACAAGACTGGATTTTGAGTCTTGATGTATACAGATTCCAAAACATTTAAATGAAAAGACGATCTTGATTGCCCAATTATCCGAAAAATTTCGTCTGTATAGTCTCTGATAGTCTCTGCAGACAGAATAGAACAACATGTGCCCACGAGCATCAGGAAGTTATGCCGCCAGAGAGTAGCTACCTCTTAAATGTAAAAACATTAAGTCTAAAATCAATTCTGAGTCGACCATAGGACAACACCATATTGCAAATCTAGACTGCATCAAAACATATACATACTACAATTTTCGAATCCTCGAATATCATTCCTCATATTTACAAAAAGAAGTAAAGAAAATGGAGCCTAATAGATAAGTAATGCAGATATACTTGCTATTTCACAAAGCTAAATTTTAAAGTTCAAACGTACTGACAACAATTAGAGCAATGACTTTGCGAACAACCATGCCAATAGCTAATGAAAATGATATGCTTACAAAATAATCCATTTTCTCTGACTTTTCTCTGATGTGAACAAAAATTATAGAAAACTCTCTGACTATTCCAGGTTTTCTCTGACTTTCTGTAAAAGTAGCCTACTTCCTAGGTTTTCTAGGTCAGTATGAACCCTGTTGCAATGGGAAAAATAAATAGAAACAATCTTTTTCCTATCTGAGTCAGTGAAGCATCAAGGTACCCATTGGAATTCCACTTTTATGGCATAATTTGAAAACGTACAAAACATGCAAAGCTGAGCAATGTGGCAAAATAACTAAAAGAAGGCAGCCATGCATTTTGTTCGAATCCAATTAAGGCCTCATCTAAAATCCTATTCAAAACGAAAAATTATTCTGTCTTGCAAAATAAAAATCAATTTTCATTTATTTCATCTTCATCAAGCAAGAGCCAATAAACAGCTATAGTTTCATCTAAATTCCATTTGATCTCTTACAAAATGGAAAAAATTTATACCTTCTTCTACAAGGACCTCACGCAACACTAACTGCGAAAGAAAAAATCCGATTAACGAAAGAACACGACAATCTTTCCAGTTTTCCCTGTGCTAAATTGTAATAGAGACAGCTTTCAAACCATTTCCCTTAAGCAATGCTTTTAATAAAAGCAATTAACGGAGTGAAATGCAATGTGCAGTCGCCTCTTACTATGTGGCGGTTCACCTTTCACGGCCTTGCCGTTTCATGTTATTTAGTGAATTTCTGCGACATAAGAGCCGTAAAGCATTTGGCATGGACGCAAATATAGTTCTGCGCTCTGATTGGCCCAAGGGCTGTAGGGTACCCTTGGTTTCATTCCTTATGTAGCAGTTATTCAGAACCAGAAGATCTGAGCTTTGAAAGTTTTCAAACAAGCGAGGAAGGTTAAAGAGTGTTATTTTCTGTCAAACAATTGCCACCACGATAATCAAAGGGCCACTGTAACTTTCAATTCATGCTCTGACTACAACTTATCATATTTCTTACACTTACCTTATCAGAGACCTCTAACCCAAATGCTGGCGTCTGGTTATAAATCTATGCGGATGACTCACAATGCATTGATTATCCAACAGTCACAAACTATTTTCATACTGTCATAATGCCATATAAACTATTGTCAAAATGTCATACAAACATTGTCATACTGTCATAGTGTCATACAAACTGTTTTCATACTTTTGAGTTCTTCACGAAGCCACATGATTAAGTTCATACAATGAAGGATACAGTCAATGCAATTTTCCATTCCATCTGTTACATCTTCTAGAGCACTAACAGCTTTAAAGTGCCCATCGTGCAAAGAATTCAAATTGTTTTGATTCATGTCGATGGAAGTCTAGAAAAGAGCATTGCTAGCTTTTAGAACCACTTTATTGCTATGAAGCTATGGTAAAAATTCATAATACATGGCAATCTGACTCTCTGCTACAAGCACGATGAAATCTAGGATTGCATCTGGTGCAAAATAAACTTAATAGCTTTTGAATATCGTAATGGAAACAGAGTACCATGAATTCAAATGGGCATTGGATTTTCCAGGCATTATTAGGTCCTTGTAATATACCTCCTACAAGCCACAGTATCATTAAAAATAATGACAGCGGAATTGCCACTGGTGCAACTCCTCAGGGCCGCCAAGAGGGGGACAGGGGGGACAAATTACCCCAGGAATTCAAGGTTCAAGGGGCCTCATAACACCAACTGCTTTAATATTTGGGGGGCCACATAAAGTAAACCAGCAGTACTTTTCCAAAGTTAATTCCTAGACCCTGAAGATTTTCAGCTCCCTTTGGCCACCTCCTCGCATGCTTTTGCGATTCCAATGCGGAGTTTAAATAGCTATTCGGTACATCAATCAAAGTAAAACATTGGCCTGTCTGTGGACTCAATGTAGCTTGCTGCTTTCCCTCACAAGTGAAGACAGCTTTCTACACCATGAATAGGCAACTTTTTTCTCAGGCCATTCCGCGTTTTGTCAAAGGCCGCGGGCCATAAACAGAAGACATGTAATAAAGCATTATGCGCATGCGTTCTTACGAGATATACTGTAGGTATGTAAAATCTTTTCGAAAGCATTCATATAATAGTCTTGGAACACAGGGCTCTTGTATGAGGAGTAGTTTCCCTACATTGTGGGAATAGCAGCCTAGTATTTGAACAAGGCAGATGGGCATTTTTCAAATACTTCATCACGACTGTCTAGAGGTAACTAATAAACTTCGACCATATTGCATGGAATACTATTGTAAAATATTTTCAAAACTTCAACAATTCACAGGAGATGGCATAAGACGTTCTTCGCCGGCCGGATAAACTCTTCGCCGACCGGAATTGGACCACAGACAGTAGGTTGCCCATGCATGTTCTACACGGCTTTGATAGAACAGGGGCTTCCAATGCTTTTCCGGGGCACACACAAAACAAGTCACATATTGAAACGTAAATACTGCACTATTATAATACAATAAATATTATATTATATATTATAATATAACATAATATAATATAATATAACATATTATATTATGTTATATTATATTATAATATATAATATAATATAATGTATATGATATATTTTCAGAAATTTTGCATGAGCCAATAGCAACATGACGGCAGGCCACAGTTACTCTTTATGTCGTATTCTGGATACTCCTGTAATAGAAGCTTGAAAAGATCCAAAAGCAATAAAGGAAACAGCAATAGGAAGTCATAGTTCGCTTGGTCCGTGATCAAGCGACCTTCAACTTCCTATTGCTGTTTCCTTTATTAGCTTGATTAAAATCTTCACTTTTCTCCTTGAACATTTCATTACCTGAAATCATGCTGTGTATTTTCAACTTCTTCTAGATATTTTTAGGGGAATTGTAATTTCATAGAACCTGGGAAAACACCTACACTGCTTTTCACCGTCAAGTTAACTTAGCATATCACATACATGGTTATTATACATTGAAAGAGAATATGCAGAAATTTGATAAATTACCTCATTTTCAATCTCTCTAAATACTTCAAAATTCCCTGTCAACTTTAGGCTATTCCCAAGCTTGAAAATATTTGTTGCTTTTTGTCTATTTCTTTGAAGTTTGAAAAAATTACTGATTTTGCTTGCCACTTCGTTAAAATCTTCACATTTCTCCTTGAACATTTCATTACCTGAAATCATGCTGAGTGTTTTCAACTCCTTCTGGATATTTTCAGGGGAATTGTCAGCTTTAAATTCGTAAAAATATTTATCAGCCTTTTTAAGTGTTATTGATTGCTCTAACAGACTCTTCATTGTGGTGCAAATCTTAGTTAGCACGGGCTCAAAAAGGCAGTCAATGATTTCCTCTATGCAGATACTACTAACTCTAGATGCATATCTTTTCCACATCTTACAAAAAATTCTGCTCTTAAATGCGAGGCACATCCTTTCCAGCTGACCATGAACAATGTCAGGGAGGTTAAACATCAAACCCTTCAGATTTCCATTTTCTCTACAGCATAGCTGAGACAAAGGCAATTGGGACCAATCTTCTTGTAGCATATCATCAATATTTTTCAAATCGCCTAGGAAGAAGAATAAATGTAAAAGCAATATGTTTAAACTGCAGCTGCGTCATTTTCTTCAGGCTTTAAGCTTAAGTTCCAGATTTAACGAGCAGATGAATATTAGTCTTCTGCAGCAAAGCAGTCTTCGATAACAAGAATGGTAGATTTAATGAGAGTATTAAGACGGTTAATTTCGCTTCGATTCCATTCGTACAAAAACATGAAAGCTACAAAGCTAAAATGCTGCAGTCATAAAACTAATTGTATTCTATTCTATTTATGTGCCATGTCGCTCGACGTTGGCGATTATGTCAATGCAATGCCTTCTTTCCTTTGATGCCTGCAGTACTTCAAATGCTGTCCAAGTTGTCATTCTTTGTCTTTATCTTGCTCGCTTCCCTTCGATCGCTCGCTTCCCTTCGATCGTTCCCATCATTGCTAAATATATAATATTGATCCATCGTCTCCTTTCTATTTACATGACGTATAAAACGCAGTTGCCTTGCAGTTATCATTTTCATAAGCGCTCTTCCTGTATTTACTTTCCTCAATACTGCTTAGAAAACTAAGCAAACCTCAATTAACTAAAAAACTAAGAAAATCTCGTACATTTGCCGAATTCAAACATGGAACCATAATGCATTTACTATAGACACCACATGCTCTAAGATTAGGGTATCTGCGAAGGTCAGTATTGCATCTGCTATTATTTCTTGAAGTATTTTCAAATAAGCTCCTTTCCAGCTTCCACAGCAATCGTCAAAAAAGGCCGTTTTTCATCAAGATGTCATAAATGAAATGTCAGCACAAAATTACTAAACGCTAAACGCTTCAAAAGCACAAGACACGATAATGCATTCAGCATTCTATCTCTGCGTTTTTTCTCTCCTATCACTAAGCAACAGGAGAGTTGTGGTCTGTTTCACACTTGCCGCAATTAGCGTAAGACTCGGGGACGTCGAGAGTGTCATATTTTCAAAAACCGATGTGACGATTTGACCAAATACTGCCACTATAGAAAAGGTAACTGCGACCACTATGAGCTATAAGATGATATCTCCTGTAGTATACCCGACACTTGACAAACTTTCTTACTTCGACCACGACGCCCCCCCCCCACTCCATTAAAACATTACTGAGTAGAAATACTGAGCAAAGAAACTTTTGTCATTTTCAAATATTTGTTTTATATATTCTTTTAAAAGTTGTTCTATGGCCTATTCAAAATGGAATCATTCATTTACTATGAGCAAGAAAAAAAGGCTTAAGATAAGGATATTGATTCTTTTTCACATGCTTATTCCCTGTCTACGATATACTTTTCCGTACATCATATCAACCCAAAAACTGACGCATATCTATTAAAGGGATGCAGCAACAATAGCTTTGGCATTATAGAATTTTGAATATTTCAGTGAGCGGCAGCAAGATCTGTATTCTGGCCGACTCAGAAGTCCATGATCATAATGAATAAAAAAACTGTAATAACTATTGGAATCAGGAGTTTCTTCCCACAATTTGCCAACAAGTTGCATGTTCAATATACAAGAACTTGTATTTGCTAATTCAATTACGGTACCTGAGAATTCTCCGAATTTTCCAGAAATGACTTTTTAGATCTTAGGGATAGGATCCGGGAAAGAAACGTTGCTATGGCAAAGTAATTGGAAATAAAATGCTATAGGCTCAATTCTCAAACTAAAAAGGGGCCCCTTCATTTTCTTGGGGAAGGGCAGATGTCTCACAAGTGCCGCATATTTTATGACATGCAGGGTAAATTCTTAGGACTATTGAGCATAACGGCACTGATTCATATTCAATTAAACCGGGAACACGCAGCAGTGATGTTGGCTCAGTACTCGTTACTTAAAATATGCACTCATACTTACTTATTTTACCATCAGAGAGCTCTGTGAGGCAAGAATATAGCACTCGGACTTTCTTTATATGAAGGCTAATAAATTCCTTCTCTTCAGTTCTTTTCAATATGCTCTCCTTCAGCGTCTTGGTGGAGTTTGCTTCGCATGCTTCAAAGATTTGAAAAAATCTACTCTCATTCGAGCAAATAATGTCCAATTCTTCACTACTAATGTCACCCTTTACCAACTTTTCTTCATACTCTTTGAAATATTCCATGGCTTTCAAAAATCTGCTCCGACCAGCACCCCCAGATGCATGTGGTACTTTTGCTGAAAAGCAAGAATAAAAGAGATGGTCTAATGTCTTACATTGAAGGACCGAATTTATCTCAGATTGGAGGAAATTGAGCCATTCACGTGAGGAATCCTGTCTAATGAGCGCAAAATTTGAGCTAGTAAATTACTTTCGCCCACCACAAAGGTATCAATAGAGCATAGTACTTTCAATCGTGAAATCTATAAAGAACAGAATCAAAGCCTCCAGGACGCCTTTTTCCTACATTAAAATCGAGCTGTTGTTATACAGAACTCTAATAGACATTTGGGTACTACATAAGGATTCAACTGATTTAGCTTCCACTCAGTCTGCAAATCCGAAAAATCCTTTTCGAGAAGATGAATTAAGTCTAAACTATAGTCTAAACGTATGCACAAAGCAATATTAGTACACGTATTCACGTTTTGTTTTTTACATAAGAATGCTACTTATTTGCCTGAGCCTCAATTTTCATAAGTTTTCCCAAAACTGAGGCCAAGATTTTCTTACTACTTTCTTACCTTTTCCTCGAATCAACTAGCATGAACAGGTTATCTTGTCCATGGGCCTAGGAGGACGTCAAATTTAGGGGGCTGTACACTTTCTGTAAACTTTCTGCCCAAATTTCCTATTGTTCTTTCAGAAAATTTGACTGAGTGAAAGAGATTTCTGCCCAGACTGGGGGGACTGCAGTCCCCCTGCCCCCCGCTTCCTACTATGATCCTGTCTTTCTCAATCTTTTACACTCGAATATATATTCCATCATTAAAATTTCGAATTTACAAATGAGATAATATCGATTTTATCAGACAAAAACACTGAACTTTGGAGAGAGAATGGTAAATTTCTTAAGATTATCGTAAGATTTTGGACTTCTGAACCTCATTTTCTAAACCACTTTTTCTTTTTCCTGTATAACAACACATGTAGCTGGCAAAGGCATCAGGTTATAGCAGGATAACAAAGTAGTGAGTAAAGAGTATCTGAAGGGGGTCGCAAATTCCAAAGATCAGTCCACAATCAAGATCAACTTACATGACAATTTTATTAAACTTGCAGTGACTGGCCATTCCAGTAGCTTTTTCAGAGCCGTTTTGCATGAACTCAGTTCTGGGAACTCTTTCTCGAAGAGACGCCAAATTTTAGAGTTATCGTGGGTTGACAGATAACAGAAAAGCATAGTGGGATCCTGAAATGAAAATGCTTTCATTAAAAACAGCCTTAATTTTGAATAGTTATAGTTACAGAAAATTCGATGACTAAGTTGAAGTCCGTCCAGCCACTTCTCCTCCATGTAGAGATATTCAAATTTCCGCATAAGGATTCCCTAATATAAAACAGTTTCTCATATCATCATAGTTAATAGTTTGATCGTATGAACCAGCACGCAAAATATCCTGCCATGTGTACAAGCTCTTTCAAAAACAAGCGTTTCTACATTGATTAATTAATAAAATCTGAGCAGTTAGTTACCTTCAGAACGAATTACATTGCTGATAGGGCTATCACTCTACAAGTTATTGCATAAATTAGAAGTAGAAGATAAATGTCTTGGAACACCTACTTTTGATTTATCAATGATTTCGTTCATTGTACTTTCAAACAGTTTCAACATTTTCGGAGATCTCTGATTGGCATCTGCACTGCAGATTACTTCAAGAACTTCCTCTTGCGATGATGAATATTTCATTTTCTGAAATCACATGGAGTTTGTATTGAAAGCATAATGACTCTGAGACAATCTATTAGACAGGAGTTAGCAAACCTGAAACCATTAGTGGTTGATTCTGTTAAATTCTTCACTAGTATTTACTATATATTAGCAATGACTATTCTACATTGATGCTTTCTAATACAGTGGATCCCAACTGCTCAACTCCTGCTCTCCTAAAAAGCTTTCTCCTCTGACCTCACACCCCCTAAATTCTATTAAATCTATTCGATACTTAGAAGTGGGCATCTGTAGATCGGTGTCAAACATGGATGAGATGCACCCTAGTTGAATGCTGCTGTGGACCCATGGCTGGTCCATAGCTCCTGGAATGACATATTTCACATAACTGCTTCCTATGTCGTATAAACGCTGTGAAGCAAAGCTGGTGTGTCCTCTCCAGGGTGCAAGCCTGAGCAAGATGATAGGAGTCTTTCCTGTGAGCAGATATGCAGCAAGGCAGTGGAGGTTTGAAATCAGGGTTTTCCTTCCCCTAGATGGGCAACCTTTCCAGGCTGATGAGATATCCATATACCCAAAGCATCTGATTTTAAGGAGCCAGATACCTGTCCTTACCCCTTCTCCCAATAGCAGAAGCAGCTCCACCTGGTTTAAGCCTTTTTTATGCTAGGACAGTAGACCTGAGTTGAATCCGGGTTAACGTTCATAGTGTAAACAGGGGCTTAGAAATTAAGCCACTCGAGTAGGCTAGGAGTTGGACTTGTTTGCTAGAGGCTATTGAAGATGCAAGCCATAAGGAGCCATAAGCAGCATCTTATAAAATTACCTTCCTTATTAAAATTAAAAGCCAATCCTCCGTCTGCTCCTTCAAGAAATGTATAAAAAGTTGGAGTGGAGAGGACTGCAACTGTAAAATTTGTAAATAGTGAAGTCGTTATATGCATCGTGTAATTGTCGTTATCTCCCTTTTTTATTTTAATGTTAATTTTCTATTATTATCTTATTTATTTTAGAGTATGTTGATGCAAATAGTTGGTCTTAATTAGTTTCTTTACAACCTATGTAAAACCAACTTTAAATAATTTCATATTATTATATTATTATTATAATTGTTTCCAGAGGTTGTCATAGCCGAGGATGGTTGTGGGGATGAGCAACTACAGCCTATAAAATGCTCTCAAATGGCGTGCGTCTCAAAAGAGCCTCTGACAACTAAGTCCAGCTCCTGGCCTGCATGTGGCGGAACTGCTTCTACTAACAGGAGAAGGGGCGAAGGCGGGTTACTGGTGCCTAAACCAGTTCCTCCTGGTAGCCGAGACTCGTAGCCTCGGAAGGCAACTCAGCTAGGGGAAGGAAAACCCCGAATTTAAACCTGGGTTCATAAACCAACTGCTGCCTTGCAGTTAGGTTTACCTTGCCTACCCACCAAGCCTGGTCTGGCAACATGAGAGGAAGAGACCCCCAGGTCCAACAGTCATAGCGGCTTTCCAGCACAGCCTTGTGTTAAGCTAAGGGCGTCACTCAAAGGTCAAGAGTGAGTGACAGTCAGACACTGCAGCCCTTCTCTTCACCCAGATGTCATACTTTGTGTGCCCTGGTCATGAACAGATGTGGCCAAGAGAGTGGATCTATCTCTATGCAAATTAGTTCCACTTAAAGCAACAGCGCAGGATTTTCAGTGCATCGGACTAAAGCCCTGTGGAGATGGGGGAGTTGCGAGGGTAGCAGACAGGATGATGTTGGAAGCTACTAGTAAAAAACCTGCACACAGGCGGTCAAGGACAGGATGGTCACTTGCTTTCTACTCGAGGGCTAAGCAAGCATTCGGCAGCCACCTTGATGGTGGAGCAGCCTTCTTTAAGGTCAGCACTGCTCCCCTGAATGGGGAAGGGTCTAGAAAAGGTGACCTAAAAATTGCTATCCCTCTCTGCTCCTGCCAGCTTACTGCAGCTGTCTAGACATCCAACATAGCGGTCGAAAAACATATCAGAGAAAGCACTTCAAATATGCACAGATAAAAACAAACACTCTATGTGTTGGTTCATGGAACGTTAGAACACTGATGGACACAAAGCAAAGCAATAGACCCGAGCGGAGGACTGCACTTGTTGCCAGAGAGCTGGACTGGTACGGTATCGACATTGCAGCTCTGAGTGAAACAAGGTTCGCTGGGTGTGGAGAACTTACAGAGGTTGGTTACGGCTACTCATTCTTTTGGAGTGGAAATTCAGTGGATGAGCCAAGAGAGGCAGGAGTTGGTTTTGCTATTCGAACAACATTAGTGTGGAAACTAGAATCACTCCCCAAGGGTGTCAGTGACAGGCTCATGGTGATGAGGCTCCCAATAGATACAAAGACATATTTAACCATCATAAGTGCATATGCCCCTACGATGCAGTATGAGGATAGGGATAAAGAAGCCTTCTATGAAAAGCTCGGTGAAGTCGTGCAAGAAACATCAAAGTCAGACAAGCTACTATTGCTTGGGGACTTTAACGTATGCATAGGTTCTGATCAGAAGGCCTGGTCTGGCACACTCGGTTTACATGGTATTGGCAATGTTAATTCCAATGGCACACTTCTTCTCTCTTTCTGTGCAGAAAACAAGCTTGCCATAACAAATACATTCTTCCGGTTGCCTGCTATTCACAAAACAACATGGACACATCCACACTCTAAACTTGGTCATCTAATTGATTATTTCATCACAAGGCATCAGGACCTGTCGGACGTACACATCACAAGAGCCATGCAGGGAGCTGAGTGCTGGACTGACCACACCTTATTGCATAGCAAGCTGACTTTCAGAACTGTTCCCACCAAAAAAACAGCCCCAGCTGTAGCTAAGAGGAAAAAGCTGAATGTAAGAGGCCTCAGAACCACTGAAAACAAGGCCAGACTGCAAAATAAATTGAAAGAGGACCTTGCTGGCATATCCTTCGCAGAACAGGATGTTGAAGCAAATTGGAAACAGTTCAGAGATGTAGTACTTGAGGCAGCTCAGTCCACACTTGGCCCAGAAGCAAGAAAACAACAAGATTGGTTTGATGAAAATGACAAAATCGTTCAGGAGCTTCTATCAAAGCAGCACGAGGCGTGGTCTGCATGGATTGGGGATAAAAACTCACAAAGGAAACCACTTACACTTCACTTAAATCCAAGACACAAACCAAACTCCGTCAGGTGAAGGATGAATGTTGGAGAGCTAAAGCAGAGGAACTCCAAGGTTATGCTGATGCAAATGCAACAAAGCGCAACAAAACAAGGATTGAAGTCAGTTTTTGGGCCCATATCTCATGCCATGGCTCCTGTCCACACATTGGAAGGAACCTTGCTCACCGACAAACAAGACATTTTGAAACGTTGGACTGAACATTTTAACAATCTATTGAACAGGCCATCTACCATAACCACAGAAGCCTTAATAAGGATACCACAGCGGCCATTTATAGCTTGTTTAGATGATCCCCTCACTTGATTAAGTTTCCAAGGCGGTGAAACAGCTTCAACCTGGAAAGGCAGCTGGCCCAAATGGAATTCCAACCGATGTATACATAGAAGGAGGCAAAGTCTTGATTGTAAAGCTCACAAAACTCTTGCAGTTCTTCTGGCAGCACGACGAGCTTCCACAGGACCTGAAAGATGCTAACATTATCCACTTGTATAAAAGCAAAGGTGAAAAATCATCCTGTGACAACCATAGAGGCATCTCCCTCCTTAGCATTGCCAGAAAGATTCTCGCTCACGTTCTCGTCAATAGGCTCAAAATGCATCTCCTGAATGATGTTGTGTCAGAGAGCCAATGTGGATTTAGGAACAAACGTGGGACAGTGGACATGATATTCTCAGTGTGTCAACTACAAGAGAAGGGTAGAGAACAGCGTCAAGACCTGTACCTCTTGTTCATAGACCTCACAAAAGCTTTTGACACAGTTTGCAGAACTGGCCTGTGGTATATCTTAGCCAAGCTAGGCTGCCCTGCCAAGTTCACTCACATGGTGCGTTCCTTCCACGATGGTATGTTGGCAAGAGTTTTGGAGCATGGCATAGGGTCTGAGCCAATACCTGTGACAAACGGTGTAAAGCAGGGCTGCGTGTTGGCCCCGACACTCTTCAGCATCCTGTTTGCCACGATGTTTCAGCAGGCCCTCTCCACGTCCAATGCAGGTGTGTCTATAAACTACTGTACTGATGGAAAGGTCTTTGACCTACAAAGGCTGAAGGCAAAAACCAAGGTCCATGAGGCTTTGTTGAGGGATTTCCTATTCGCTGATGACTGTGCGCTTGCAGCCACTTCGGAGGAGGACTTACAAGAACTCCCTGACAATTTTACAGATGCTTGTTCAGACTTCAGTCTAACAATAAGCCTAAAGAAGTCAGAGGTCCTTTTTCAGCCAACACAACAAGTAGCAGCTGCTGGTCCAGTAATCAAGATACAAGGTACCCAGCTAAACAATGTTAAAGAGCTCACCTACCTTGGCATCCGTGTGACTTCACACTGTAGTCTCGACAAAGAAATATCCAGACGTCTTGCCAAGGGAAGCTCTTCCTTTGGTTGACTGTGGACAAGAGTCTGGACCGAACGCAGAATCAAAATGTCAAGCAAGATATCAGTCTACAGGGTGGTGGTACTTACTTCACTCCTGTACGGTTGCGAGACTTGGACTCCTTACAGACGGCACATCAGATTACTTGACCAGTTCCATCTCTGCTGCCTCCACAAGATCATGGGCATCAAATGGCAAGACAGGATCACCAACATTGAAGTTCTTGAGCGGGCAAATATTCCTGGTATTGAGGCCTTGCTGATAAAATTAAGATTGAGATAGACTGGTCATGTAATGCGCATGACGGATGACCGCATCCCAAAGCAGCTGTTTCTCTCCGAGCTTTCAACAGGTACCCGTGCACAAGGAGCCCCACTCAAGCGCTACAAAGATGCTGCCAAGTCCTCCTTAAAGGCATGCAGCATTCCAGTGATGTTTTGGAAGCCTTAACAATTGACCGCGCTTCCTGGAGATAGGCTGTCTCACAAGGATGCTGAATGTTTGAGTCAAGACGAGTTGGTGACCTGGTGAGGAAGAGACAGGACAGAAAGGAGCAACAAAGGACGGCTTCAAGAAATGTGGCCTGTCCTGCCTGCGGACAACTCTGTGCCTCAGACTTCGGGCTTAGAAGCCACCAACGACACCACTGAATTGCATTGTCGACAACGACAGTGATCCAAGAAGAATAATTGTTTCAGCATATTTAAGCGGGTCATAACAAATGACCAACGACTAACTGGACACATATCTCCTAAATCTTTAGCACCTTCCTCAGAATTCTTGCCGTACCTAAAAAGGCAGTCTTTTGTACTATTCGAAAATCTCCTAGCATTCCAAGCTTTTGCATCCATTTGTCAAAATCTTAAGTCACACTGCCAAAGGTGTAGGGTTCGTAATGGGAACCCCTGATGTTAAACAGTGAGAGAAGATTAGAGAGGCACCATAAAGTGACAGTTAATCAAGAAATTAACTGCTTTAGCTAATTAACAACCGTGGATCTTATCCGTTTTATGTATCTGTCGTTTCTGTTTTAGCAGTTAGTTGTTGTTGGTAGTCATCGTTTGCACTAGTAAAGAATTCACTTGTGTTCTGATCTAAAAGTGTTCTTAAGTAAAGCATCAGTAAGAGAACCGAATCTGCAACACATGGGACAGCCTTGGCCCATATAGAAACAGAAGTTACAAAGGCACCTATCAACAACAGGAACAACTTGTACTGTTTTCAATTGCCATAGTCTACTGATTTCCCTTCGCAATTCCTGACTTCTCAATTTTTTCTAATTCCTTTTCATGTACTCTTCTATCACCAGGCACTACAATATCTACAATCACGCAGCTTTTTTCTTTTTTATCCACTAAAACAATGTCTGCTCCCTTGCCTCAATAATATTATCGCATTGCACAGTCATATCCCACGGCAATTTTACATTTTCATTCTCTCTATCAAACTCGAAAAAAGAATCTCTTCAACGTCTCCAGTACAGAGGTGTTCCTATGAGTGATACATCCAGGATAAAAGACAACTGGACACCCAAATTCCTAGCAGTTGAACAGTTTATTACATTTGATAGCGCCGCTATGGTTTATGCGATCTTTGACAAGCTATTTCCTGAAATTCTATGGAACAAGTACCACCTTCGTCCCATTACTCCAGATTCAATACACGATTCTGCAAACATATCCAGATTCTAAAGTATACTCTACCAAAAGGATTTTCACACTCGGCTCTTAAAACCTGGAATAAAATCGCCTTACGTATTAGGGAGCTTCCAACGCTCTGTCACTTCAAGAAACAATTAAAAATGCATTTGATGAGCTGAAAATAATTCAAACACAAGCCCCTGGAAGAACAGCCTAAGATTTATTGTAATTGCCCTTTATGATGTTAGATTAGATCATTATGATGTACTTAAATTATTATGATGTATCGTTTAGTTTATTTTAATATAGCTGAAGCGTTATTCGAGTAAAAATAATATGAATATGAATATATGATGATTGAAAGAAGACTTAAGCCTGGTTTCCATATAGTCGTATCAGTAGGCGACCTGTCTCCGATCGATCGGCGACGTGTCCCCAATCAATTACCACTGAGTGTTTACATATGATCGTAACAATCAGGGATATGTCCATGTTCAGCTGTTATTTAGCAAAATTTTCCATCCAAAAAAGGCTCGCAATGCAATGTAATGATTTGAAACTTCACATTATATTTTCTGTCAACCGCGACGTCTCCAATCACAGAAATCATGCTTCCATTATAAAAAATTGAATCGCAGCTAGTTCAGCTTTTGTGAAGGATCGGGGACTGATCGGCGATGCATTGCCGACTTTGGCTATGTGTAGAAATCACGTTTCTTGAGCAGCTATCCGTAGCCAGTAGCAACATAGTTGGTGAGCAAATCTGGACTAAGTTTGCTGTCAGTCGTTTTCAATGTTTTGCTTTCAGACGTCATTATCACTTTAAAATTTCCCGAGTAGAAGGAGTAATCAAACCAATAATTAAGAATGAAATAGCTTCATACAAATTCTCGAACGATTTCAAAGATCCTACATTGTTCGAGGTAAAGAACCCTACATTAAATGGAGCTACAGACCTTAGTCAGCTTTCGGGCTTACCAGTGTTAGTTTCATATTATATTTAAGAATTTAGGACATATTTTTGAACTATGAGTAAACTTTTTGACTTTTTAGGATATTTTCAACCTAAAAATGTTTTCTAATATAAAGTATATAGTGCTTCCATGCTTGTTTGTTTGTCAACTTACGTGGCCCTCCAGCATCGCACATCATGGGCGAGGCCCACTATATGGGAAACGCTAGAATTCATGATATAATTGATATGATATGATTAAGCTCATATTTTCCATGTTCAAGAATTCTGCTAGAATGATGTTGCTTTGTTTTAAGAAAACTCTACAATCTTGACATGATGGAAGACTCCTGAAAAATTTAAGAAATTTTTAAGTTTCTTGTTCAGCTTTATCAATAATTTAGGATTTTCAAGAAAAATGGCTAAATTTTAGGATTTTAGGAACGACTGGGAGGCCTAGCATTTCTACTTCACGTGTTATGTTTCCATTGACCCTGATAAGCGTAGGCCCCTTTCATACTACATCAGCATTCTCCGCTATATCATAGCGTTGTACTGTTGGACAAGCACGATTTCCTAAACTAGAGGTTTGAAAGGAACTGGTGCCATGTTGGTTGGCATTTTCAGGTAAGCTATCCATATTTTTGCTATGTATTTGTCGTAAAACGTCCTGTTTGAATCATCAAACGTGATTTTAATTACTTGTAATATGACGCAATTCCTGCAGAACGACAGTTTACTTCATTATGAGAAAGGTCTATTGAGAACTGTGCCAATTTCACACGAATGTGACATACCATGTTGATGACACAATCCATTACTGCTTGCACTTTGTTTTCCATGTAATTATTCAAACGCTCAAAGCCACAATCAGTTTTGAAAAGGAAATCCAGCAACTATAAATCAAGGAAAGATTCATAACTATATCATATATGTATAACAAAAGTATATATAGGAGTGACATTGGTTCTGTTTCAATCTTCACAGGGACAGTCCACCATATGTACAACATATGTAAGGATAACTAATGCCCCGATCGCACTGCTCCGTTCTTGTACAAAGACGCAGATCTACACTTCCGTTTTTGTGAATCCGTTCACATTAATCCATACAAAAACTCAGAAAAAAGGAGGTCTATAAATACGCCTTTCAAAGTGGATATCTACATAAGCGGGGGTTTGAAAAACGCAGTAGATAAGTGTGAACGAACAACAATGGATATTTGTCTCGACCACAGCATAGCATTGTTAAAGGACTAAAACCACAGAAACGGATGTTTGTTCCTCCGTTGCTGTGAGCAGTGTGAACCCACAAAAGGGATATTTTTATCTAGATGTTAGGACACAATCGGAGCAGTGTGAACGGTTGACAGATATCTACAAAAGCGAATAAGTTAGTAAGCAGAGCAGTGTGAACCCAGTCTAACCAATATTCCCAAGATAATCGTCTACCTATGGATTAGCTACAACTCACCTTACAGGCAGAATCAAACTTTAATTTGGACCTTTTCTGCAGAAAGTAATGCGTAATGATTTGCATTACATCTTCGATCCCTTTTTCAAAAGCTTCAAAGATACTTTGAAATACGTCCGTGCTCTCGGGTGCAGCTTCTTTCACTTTTCCGACAAAAATCTCCAATATCCCAAGTAATTCACCAAATACAGGCATATGCTTGAAGCAATCTATAGACTTCAGAAGTGAAGCCATTGTTCTCAGCGTCGTGTTAATTCCAGTTGGAATCCTGTATTGTAACAACATCAGCAGCTATACTAGTATAAGTTAAGAACCCTGGATACCAAACTGAAACTCAAATTAAATAATCCCATAACCCAAGCTAATGGAAAAATAGTTTCTCAAAGTATTACACGCAATTCGCATGATTATACAAACATACATGCGATTTTTGCATGACTCTTAAGACTTCTGCAGAAAAAATCTTCTGTGATTTCAAGCAAAGTGTACGAATAATGCTGCTGTTCTTTGGCACAAGCTATACTGAAAGCAAAATCAGTAGCGCTCTATACTTCCTTGATGATCATTGAATATTCCAACTTTTCTCTAACAAGCAACAAAATCATCAGAAAATCAATACAGCCCCTCCCTTAACGTCATTTCTTTGGAATGGCAAAGAAGAAATGAGACCTGCTTTGAATTTACAACACATTGCCTCTCAGTCATTTTTTGAATTAAGCAACTTGTAAAAATCACTAAATGTGTGTTCTAATAGCAATTCAAACCACACACTATAAAAGCCGACCTAAAAAATTGAAATACGAACTACCATCGGGAAAAATAAGTTATTGAATCATTATATGTAGATTTCTTTTCTAAAGGAAGTGATTGCTCCATTCAACAATGTGTATGATCTTAGAGATAGAACAATTGAAGAAAGATTTCCCCTTCATACTAAAGACATTGATATTCTGATGATACTTATTTAAGTTCATCTGTTGCATTCAATCCTAAACACTATTCTAATATTTCACCATATCGTAACACTTCAGGTTTTCATGAACGGCCATAAACTTTATATTTCATCTTCTATCACTCAACTTGGTCTTTCTATTTCATCCAATCTCACTTGGAAACCACCTCGCCTCGCCATATCAATTCCATAGCAAAGCATGCATCTCAGAAACTTGGCTTTCTTTCTAGAGCCCGTGGTTATTTCTCACCTTCTCAACTACTAACTATATACAAATCCCAGATTCGTACTCCTCTGGAGTACTGCTCTCACATCTGGGGTGGTGCTCCTAAATCTTCTATCCATCTTCTTGACAGAGTCCAGTCTAAAGCTATCCGTCTCATCAACAATCCAAGCCTCACTAATTCTCTACAGTCTCTCTCCCATCGCCGTCTTGTTGCAGATCTTTCCATTGTCTACCGCTATTTTCTCGGACATTGCTCTCAGGAAATCAAGAATATTATTCCTGACGCAGTGAGGCGTGTTCGAATCACCAGAAGCTCTACCTATTCACACCATTTCCAAGTTACACTACCTAATCCACGAACTCTCTCTCACACATCATCTTTCATTCCTAGAACGCCTCAACTGTGGAACTCATTGCCACCCACTACTTTCCCTGAATCCTACAATTTGTCATCTTTGAAATCTAACATCAACAAACATGATCTTGTCTCCCTTTCTACTTAAACTTTCCCTCATTTTCTCAGTTTTTTCTTTGTCGGGGCTTTGTTATAGGACCTATGGCCTTTCCCCGGCACTACTTACTAAAATAAAAAACGATTAACAACTTGATTTTGAAAAAAACGCTTAACACAAGCGTAAATTTAGCAAAAGAACAAGTATCAACATCATCATACCTTTCAATATCAATTAGTTGATAACATTCCATCTTTGATTTCAGCAGTACCAAGACCACCTCCAAATCATTGATCTTAAATAAAAGTTTATCTAGTATTTCAATGCAATTCAAAACAGTGGCAATGAAGCACTGAGAGTGGGAAAGAGTAGTGGACTCCTTGCAACCAGTGGTAGCTGCATTCAGATATAAACTGGTACTAGTAATTTAAAAATTAGGCATGGTCAGTGCTTGACACACCCAAACTGTACTCTCGGATCATAGAGGCAAGATGTATCCTGTCCGGAAGGTGTACCTTCAAGCAGGAGCCTGCTTGGAGATGCACAGTGACATTATTGGGGTTAATAGTGGCGGCTCAAGTTCTGATGGCCATAGATCATGGGTGTCAAACTCTGGCCCGCCGTGTACTTTCATTTCGCCCTTGAGGCAATATCAAATTAACATTAGAGCTGGCCCACCGGTATTATAAAGCGGTGGAGCTGCTTTAACGCCACATTCACCGCTAATACTAAAAGTCCCATAATCTACTAATACTTCTGCACTAGTAAACGTTGCTTGTTGCACATTCATGCACTTTCTTTTGCTACTTTAAAGCTTGAACGTTTGATTGATTTTGTTATTGTTATTTTATTTTAAAATTTATTATTAGCCTGTGAAAGAGTTTATATTAAAATACCTCAGAATTTTACCTCGATTTTGCCAAGTTATTTAAGTCTTGCTTGTTCAGTATTCATTGCAAAATTGATTTGGGTACCTGTTAAAAGGATACTTTATTCAACCTTGGCCCGAGGCTTCAGTTCAGTTTTAAATTTTGGCCCACTCTATATTTGAGCTTGACACTCCTGCCATAGATCATCAAGCTCCCAGTTATTCGAAACTTTAGAACAGTGCTCCGCAACCGGTGTGCCGCGAGACGATGTCAAGCGTGCCGCAGAGTAACTGCAACCTTTCTCTTTCTTTTTAAAATACTTGTCATCCTTTGTTATTTGAATATCTTTCTACCTTTTTGAATATTATTCTACCTATTTTGCGAAGTGAGGCAGTTCTTATTAAATCAGAACAAGCACGTATTGGATAAACATCTTGAAGATGATGGTTGAATTGCTAAACTTGCCTACATGGCAGGGAAATTAAACATATGAATGTCCTCAATATAAAAAAAGTAAAGAATATGTGAAAATACATTGATATGTTGTGAGAAGTTAGATGGGTTCTAAAAACATTATTTCTGGCAAACTGAGTCAATAAACATTTTAATGAAGTTAGTTAATGCTTGCTATTAAAATAAAAAAAAAATGCTTAAAAAGGTTTCGTTTTAAATTTGGCCAACGAACACTTAACGTTAATACAACAAAAATAGAATAATAAAATTTGACGTCACAAAATATCTATTTTTAGAATTTCGCAAGTTTGACTTAAATTCTGAAAAAGCACATCAAAATAGCTACTATTTTGAAATTTTGACCGTTTATAACCAATAATGACAGAGATATAGACAATTTAATACTGACTTCATTCCTACCAAATCACAGTATTTTGCAAACGTTTGGAACTGAGTCAAAAAAGCCGTCGTTTGTAGGGCAAACCTCCTGGTATCAAATGGCCATATTTTATTGCATCTTCTACTTATTCTACTACAATTTTATAAGCAGGCATAATTTATACTGCTCTTTCAGCTCACGTGGGTAAAATTCAAAATTTCTAAAAATGGGTTTTTATGACGTAATCACTTTACCACTCTATGTTACAAGTACTTTTTGCAATTTATAAGGAGCACTGGATCTCAAATCTTTTCTTAGCCACTGCTGACATGTCAAAGATGAATGCAATAAACATAACATATTTCTTCAACGTAATAGATTATGCTTGATGTGCCTAAGGATCTGAAGATTTTTTGCTATTTCTCCTAACACAAAGTGATTAACTGGACCTTGGTTTGCATTTTTCTAGAAAGCTGTTTCTAGCAAGGCTTGTTTACAAGCTCTTGATCGGATTATGCTCATCAAAGTCCTAAGAAAATATGCACACGCTTTTCCCAGATAGCTTTCGAGAAAAGTGCAGACCAAGGTCTAGCTTCTTATCGTACAATACGAGTAATAGCCAAAATCTCCAGACCCCTCAGCAAAGGACTAAACATTATATAAAGAGTTTTCATTACTCAGGTGTTAAGGACTGGAATAGTACCACCTATTAATATATCCAAGCTAATAACACTAAAGTAAGTCAGTCTGCACTAGTTGTAGAGCTATTTTTTCACTAACTTTAAATACAGCATTATTACTTTTGGATCAAATCAGATTCGGACTAGATATTTTCCGTTAGATCGGATTGGGGCAGACAATTTCGGTTCGGATCGGATTTTAAAATTTGGCCAACTATCGGATTGTAAGTACCTAACCCGATCCCATGCATACCTCTAATAGCTACAGTCACTTGCATGGGTGGGAGCCTATTCGAGGGGAGCCAATTCGAGAATTTATGATACCTTCTTCAAAAAAAACGTTTACAGAAGGAAAATTTGTTGCATCTTGCCTGTATTTGTATTATACATCCTGTTGGCAGACATTGTAAGTGCAATAGCATAAAATTTCCTGCAAATTTTTAACAGAGAATACTCGATACTCACCTCGGAACTTGTCAGATGGGGTCTATTTGTGGTTAATTTTACTCTGTGCAATAACTCTACTGGGTCCAAACCTTCAATCTTCAAAATGAGTTCATAATTCTTAAGATCAAACTTCGATAGTATGATCTCCTCCAATTTGGGTGCGTAGTACAACGCTGTTTCTACCTCCACGATGTCCACTTCTTTTTCACTGTGGAATAAAAAGAAAAAATACATATACATACGACAAACTCTAGTCCGCCTACTGGGAAGATTTCTGTTTGCTGTGAAACATGAATTAAGTAGTGTAAATGTGTGGCAAAAGCGTTTGTTTCTTGTAGATCTTATTCTCAAATATAGACAGCAAATCTAATAAACCTTCATATTGCTTGCAAATTTGCCAAAAAGGCTTTTATACACCTTTAATATACATTCCTGATCTCAATATTACAAACAATGCAAAACTTCGTACACTTCTCGATACCATTTCTCCATAGCAATCCTTAATAAGTACTTCTTCATGTCAACCCATACATTGACTACACTTAACACTTCCTTCAAAATGCAAAGCAATATTTAAATCAATTAGAAAATGAATGAATGTACAAACCTAAGTGAAATTCTTGGAAGTAGTGCCTTAATATATTCAGACTCTAGTTCTTCTCCTGCCATAGCATAAAGAATTGATATCAGTGCAAGCATGCCCCACCACGCTGATGTTGCCTTTCTGATTGAATACCGCTCGAGGGTTCCCTTCAAAAATATTTTAAGTGTGTTCCCAATTCTCCTAAAAAGAGGAAAGCAAAGCGTCAGCATTTGAGGATTCAAATTCAAGGAATTCCAGGATTCAAATTGCCATGTCAACATGATTTTCCAAAAGTGGCCGTCCACTGGTCCCATTTCCTCCCAATCTGTTCTCCAAAAGATTACCATTCAAGGATGCAAAAATTAAAATTTGTTAATCCTTTTTAATCCTGCAAACAACGGGTTTACTGTGCAAAAAATAAATCCATACACTACCCATCATGGAAAATTTTCAAGGAGATAACCATTACCTAAGCTTTAGCAAAATCCAATCCAGAATATTTGTTCCAAAAATTACTTTATCCCCTAAAGCACTGTGCAATGTACTCACAATGGTTATAAAACTATCTGTAGCCCTGCAGAAAAGAGCCTACGCTTTGTTCAGAAAAAAGGACATCAGAATCCTCGCTAAAGCATAAACAGTTGTTCGTCTTGTGACAGACAAGTTACTAAGATGTAGTAAAATCTCTTGTAGGAGCTTTAAAGGAGACCCCGACTAAGTTTGTTCTAGGTCCACTTGGAATAGTCTTATGTAATAAGTTTATGAACAGGAGACAGTTGACGCTGTGTCAATCGCAGATTGGAAATTCAAAGCAAGGATAGAAAAACAGTCAATGAAGTCATCTATTGAGCTCCCATATCTACTCAAGACAAAAATGCAATGAATGACTATTAGATACGTAAAAAACGTGCGCTATAACCTGCAGCTATTCCTACATAGCTGATAAGAGAGGTGCATTTTAGATTTTGTAGCTTTGAAACGCTTCTTGGACTCCGCAGCTGAATTATAAATGTCAACAGAAGAGCCACGACGAGAAACGTGTTAAAGAGAGTTCCTTTCTTCTTTATTAAATTCGACATTCCAGAGTTCATTATTTCGACATACCATAAGACGTAACCGATGTTATTCAAGACTTAACCGATTAGACAGCTTTTGTATTATTGATAGAACTAACAACGAACTTCATTTGCTAATACATGAGAGTCTTCTTATTCTTAGAGATCGTCCTACGCTTAATTTTCAGAGTTCCTCAATTCCCCTTTGTCTATTTTAGTCCCCTAAAGTTCTTAGTCACGTATTCTTTGCTTATTAGTATTAGCCTGTATAACCATCGTTCCCTTGTTTTGATAGTTTGTCCTTTCATTATCTAGGCAATTATGGGTGTTTTTTGCTGTTTGGTGGTATATTTCCTTATATAGGCATTTAATTTATATTCCCGCATTGATTGTCTCCCTGTGAGTTTACTTTCCTTGATTTCCCGCTTGTTTTCTTAATTGTTTTTCCCCAGTTTTGTCTATAAACTCCTTATTCTCGCTTTATATTAGCTGAGGATAAGACATAGTGTCTCGAAACGTCCTATATTTCCTAGGTAAAGTCTTTCTGGTTATGTCTTAAATAACATCGGTTACGTCTTGAATAACATCTGTTACGCCTTATGGTATGTCGAAATAATGAACTCTGGAATGTCGAATTAAATAAAGAAGAAATGAACTCTCTCCGACATGTTTCTCGTCGTGGCTATTCTGTTGAAATTTTGTAGCTTTTTAAGCTTATGGAATAAGCTATATGATTCGCCATTGGATTTTCTTGTATCTGAGAATTTGACATGCCCAGTCATTAAAATTTTGACAAATATCTTGAGGGTTGGAACATTTTCACTAAGTTCAGCTTTCCACATCCCTCTTTTTGCCATTATCAGGGTTAATTTATAATTGAGCCTCTAATAGTGCCCATGTATCTTTATAATTTTGGGGATCCTACTTCAATGCAGTATGGCGGATTCCTTTGAAGAATTAAAGAAGAAGCAGTAGTAAAAAGACTGCTAGGATAATGCGATGTTTGGCTGTAAACTGCTTTGCATACCATACTTGCAGACTGTTCACGCAATGCATTGAGATTACATCTAGTGGCATGTCAAGGATTTTTGAAAGTGGCTTTAGGGTTAAGAATTTACCTGCTGTCTACAGAATTTCCCAAAATTACCTACTAGTGATAATTGTCATGCCAGATCTTATCAACAAATGAAAGCTTCAGATCTACCCATCTTAACTCTGATCCATCTTCAGAGCTCTGTTATAAAGGTATATCATTGGCTAGCAGGGTTGGTAGAACCAGGCCCCGCGCAGTATCTAGATTATTATAAGTTTGCATCCGGCAATAGCAGTCTGGAGTTGGAGGATCGTTAGGAGAGGAGATGCACTGCAGAAATAATTAGATTATATGTTCATTACTTTAATCGTTATGTATATATTTTGAAAGGGTTGTTTCTCTTTACCTTTCACCCTAATTAATTCAAAATATATGGCGCCCAACGTGAGGCTGGAAGTGTAAAGAGAATTTATTGAATCGAAACGAAAATTTGTACGACTTCAGAAGATAACGAAACCTTAGGAACAATCGCGAAACACGAAAGAAACAAGAAAATACGAGAAGGACATAGAGCAGTTGCTACGAAACTGGAAAAAGAAGCAGTAATTTCCCCTAAAATCACTGAAGCTAACGTATCCTCCGAGATATTAGCGAAATTGGAGTCAATCGCCGTTACATTGAAAAAGAAACAGGAATATCTGGCAAAACTGGACGATGAGATTTTAGAGAAATGTAGTATGGATGAAATAACTAAAGAAAGCGAAATAGCTACGGAAACCAGTGCCAAAATCGAAGAAACTTTGCTCAAAAACGAAGCGTTTAGGAATGGTACGTATACGTCAAATCGAATAATTGTAATGGACAAGTCTGATACTGGGTCGTCACCTCAAATTCAATAAAGAATAGAAACATCAACCACTCCGAGAATGGAAGCACTACATGTAAATTCACCAACAAATTCACAAAGTCATAGTGGTTCGTCAACAATTGCAAGCGTTGGTGTCAAACTGCCCAAGACTGCCCTGCCACGATATTGCGGAGAAATTATAAAGTTCCAATCCTTCTAGCAGAATTTCGAGAGCGCAGCACACCAGAATGATCAAATAACGGATGGCCAAAAGCTTACGTACCTTATGAATTCGCTGGAAGGCTCTGCGTACAAAGCTCTAGAAGGACTGGCAATTACAGGTAAAAATTATCAACACGCCGTCGAAACACTAAAAGATCATTTCGGTAAGAAGCAGTTTGTAGTTAATGGGCACATACAAGCTCTTGAAACTGAATAAAGCTCCTAATGAAACAGCGCCACAATTAAGATCCATATATGACACTCTGAAGGTTCATGTACGATGACTGGAGGCTTTGCGTATCACGTCCAAGCGTTACGGTAGTCTCTTAATTCCCTTTGCAATATCGAGGATGCCATCGAAAACTACGCAACAAGTGGCAAGACAAATGGATGGAGATGAATGGCAAATATCTCAAGTCTTAGACGTAATCCGAAAGGAAATCGATGCTCTAGAATGGAGCCGAAAAGTCGAGATGGATATACCGACGAAAACCGACAAAGCAAGGTAACAATACACGTCCCCGGCAACAACGAAATCGTTTCTAAAGAAAAACGACACGAACAAGCCACGACAGCTCGAATGTTTCTTCTGTAAAACAGGGCACTATTCAAATCAATGTAACGAAGTCACAGACGTAAAAGAGACAGAAACAAGGTTGATGGACGAAAAAAGATGTTTCAATTGCCTTAGAAGAGGACATTCTGCAAAAGATTGTAGAAGCACGTCAAAATGTTATAAATGTAAAGGAAAACACAATACGGCTATTTGTTACAAATTGGAAACGACAGCTACTGGAGGAAAAGAATCATTCACAACAGAACAAGGTAAACCAATAACCACTGCCAAAAAGAAAGAGAAATCGAATGTGTTATTACAAACAGCAAAGGCACATGCATTCAGAGATGACTCTTGCAATAAAATAGCAATTCATATCTTGCTTGATTCCGGTTGTCAAAGGACATACGTTGCCGAAGAAATAAAGAGGAAGCTCCAACTGAAAACTGAAGAGGTGGAAGTCATCAATTTGAACACATTCGGAACAGAGAAGTATAACAAAAAGCAGTGTGAACGCGTAGTTATTAATTTAGAAGTAGAGGATGAAGTAATGCCAATTAAAGCTCTTAGTTTTCCTCAATTATGCTCTCCAATCAGTAGAAATGTAGACATCAGTAGATACCCGCATTTGGAGGGACTTAAGTTAGTTGACAGTTTTGCAGAAAGTAATAGAACGGTATACTTAGTTCTAGGCATAGATTATTACCACGCAATAGTACAAGGCGAAGTTCGCAAAGGCGGCAAAGATCCTGTTGCTGTGAAAAGTAAGCTTGGCTAGCTTCTTTCAGGGCCCGTAAATAGTGTAAGCACTGAAATAACTTTGAATACTAACGTTATATCTAATCTCGTACTAGATATTTTGCCTTCAAGGAGTGACGTAGAAAACGAAGATAGAGAGCTCATCGAATCATTGAGCAAATTTTGGAGACATGAGTCATCGGGTCTCATCGAAAACAATGCCGTTAACGCGACTAGTGACGACGAAAACTCCACGAAAATTGATAGTGAACGAAAAGAAGGTCGCTACTCGGTAAGTCTTCCTTGGAAAAGTGATAGTAATGAACCTTTGCCCTCTGATTTGGAATTGTGTCGTAATCGGTTAAGTTCGTTGTATGACAAGCTTAAAACGAAGCCTGAGCTTTTACGTGAGTAAAGGTGAGCCGGTCAATTCACACTGGACGCGACGCGTCGCATTATGACGCTGACCAAATATGGTTCGTAGGATTTTCTGCTATGCGTGCGCATCACGTTTTTCATGGAGGCGTCATGATGTGTCAGAGATGTAAAAATCCATCTTTGACGCGACGCTCTACTTCAGAACAGTAGACAAGGTCACTGAAGTAAGGCAGAAAAATGGCGGCTAAATTCGTAGACAAAGAGCAACTCATTGAATCAGTGAGAAAACTACCTTGTCTTTATGACACAAGTATGAAAGGATATAAAGATGAAATGGTGCGGGAAAACGCATGGAAGAGGGTGTGCGAGGATATTTTTCAAAAAGCATATCACAACGATAAAGCTCTATGTGAAGGTAAGATTGTCATAACATCTTATTTGCAAAGAAAGTTCCCTGGCAATTGCATACTGATCTACATTATGTTAGTTAACCATTTATTGAGTATCACACTTCTACATGCCAGAGATTTGTTAAAAGTTCATTTCAAAGTTATCGTTAAATTTATATCGCTTTTTTCATGTTGCTTCTCTAGACCTCAATCTCATTAAAAAGCTATTTAAGAGCTTGAGAGATCGTTACATGAAAGTCAGACGGGAATATAAACCTTCTGCAAGAGCTGGTGGTGCATCAATTGAGCCTTCGTGGCCGTATTTTAAGCAATTAGAGTACTTGGCTCCATTCACGAAGCATAGAAAAACGAAGGGGAATTTTTTGGTGGATATAAAACCTGACGAGGGCCATCAATTTGAGACCATGAATGAAGCGGAATTTTTGAACTCTATACACGAGAGCGAGAGTATTTTGGAGAACGAAATGCAGGATACCTTAGATGGCATTGAAATTGAGAAAGAGGATGCTGTGGAATCCCCTAGCCCCCTCTCGGAAAGTGCAGTGCCCAAGAAAGCAAAACGAAGCAACAAAGAAAAAGACTTAGGTGAAACTCAACATTTAATGGAAGTGTTGAAGGGGACCAACGAGTTCCTTTCATCTGTTTCCAAGAAGGGAGAATTGGACGAAGATGATTTGTTTGGTCAAGGCATAGCCATGTAATTAACAAAACTTTCTGAATATAAAAAGAGCCTTGCAAAGATGAAAATACAGCAGGCAATGCATGAAGTGCGATTTTCTTCAGAACCGAACTTAATATAATACAGCTGTGCTTTTCAAAATACATATTTTCTTGAATGCTTTAATATTCCAAGGTTTATGTTTCAATGTGGATTCTTTCATATGAAACTTTATCTATTCATCTGTTTTGCGTTGTCGCTTGAATATTTGCTCTTTCGTTTGTTGAGCATGTCTATTTCTATGTGAAGAACAATTAACCAGTATTAATCGCATGTTAATACAAAATTTAATATAGCAATTACCTTGCCTTTACAATTTTTAATTAGTAGTAGTCATGATGAAGCGATTTGGCTGTACTTTCAGCAGCAGATATCTGCAATCAAAACAGGAAACCACATGGTATGACACAACAGTGCCACACAGACGCCCAGGAAATGCATCAACATGACTCAGGAATACTTGGATAAATACATGAAATTTATTTAACTTAAATTAAGGATGTCAGAGCTTGAAATTGGAATTCTACATGTTGAACTGAGTCAATCACTTAATCAGGTTTACTTGCTATTAAATCACTGTCTTTTAGAAGCAGAAGTAAAGAAGAGGGGGAGGGGTAGGGGACTCCCCTATCTGTAACTTGGAAGACAACAGAGCTGCTCT
The DNA here is from genome assembly GCA_900291935.2 of Cassiopea xamachana. Classification (NCBI taxonomy): domain Eukaryota; kingdom Metazoa; phylum Cnidaria; class Scyphozoa; order Rhizostomeae; family Cassiopeidae; genus Cassiopea; species Cassiopea xamachana. Next base: position 10,793,179 of record OLMO02000238.1, on the reverse strand, counting down.
TAAAAGTAGTAGCTGTCTTGGAAGTAAATGGCTATTGTTTAATGAAATATTTATTATGAAAACAAGCTGATTTTATAAAGCTGGTGAGATTGTATTCATTCACAACATTTTTAATGTTAAAAAGCCTTGACTAATGGACTACTTTCTGATTTTCTTATACCATGTTGTTATTCTACTTGATTGTACCTCATAAATATAGGGGCAAGAAAAGAACCCCACCACCTCCTAAACCACTAATTTACTTCTACACCACACTATAAAAAGTGATATGGACATAATAATTTCGACAACATAATGCAATAGAAATGCCCTGAAAATTTAATCTTGTCATGAAGATACTGGTCTTATTTGTACTCACAGAAAAAGAACTTGTAAGAGAGTTTCCTGTGAATTTTTCAAGATAAAATGAGTATTGTAGCTAACTGTTAAGAAAGTCTGAAAGTTTCAATAAAATTTATGGTGTTCAAGGATGCTTCTACAGTGGTAATACAGCTGCTTATTGAATGGGTTCATATGCAGAACGTCTCACGTATTGATACTGCCAAGGAAGTTCGCCCTCTGGTGATAGAAAAAAATTTGCCATCAACATTTGATAGTGCTCTGCATGCTTCCCATAATTATTTGGCCCTGTGTTTGTTAGCTCTTGAATAGCCCCACTCTCTGAGACTTCAGATCTCCATGTCCCCTTGTGAATGATTCCATATGCATCCTCGTAATCAACATAGCCAGAAGGGCAGTACAACTGTCCATATACCTTCTGCGAGTCTTCATGCTTTTTTAGCCAGTTATGAAGAGCAACAGAAGCCAATATGCTATTAGCTGCCTTTTCTGGCTGTGCTTGTATAGGAGACCTTAAAAACTGCCATCGAGCTGAAAGTATACCAAAGGCATTCTCTACAACTCTTCTTGCTCTCGACAACCTGTAATTATATATTCTTTTCATTTCACTAAGGTTTCTGCCTGGATAGGGGCGTTGTAGATTATCTTTTAGAGGAAACGCTTCATCAGCAATAAAACAATATTTACCTCTATAGCCGCTATTTGGCAACAGGCCATCTTCAGGTATATTGAGCGAGCTATCGTTCAATGCTTGTCCAAAGCTAGAATTGCCAAAAACACTTGAGTTGCTTTGCCGGCCATAATCCCCAACGTCTACGAAGGTAAACATGTAACTGGCATCTGCAACAGCCATTAAAACAATGCAAAATGACCCTTTATAGTTATAGAAGGCACTCCCGGACTTTGGGGCGCAGATAATTGCACAATGCTTTCCATCAATTGCACCAAGACACAAAAGAAAGTTCCAAAGGTTCCAAAAGTCATCAGCAAGTCTTTTCCACTCGGAATGGGTCTTTGGAGCAGCCATAGATATGGGGCTAATTAAATTCCAAATTTGCTTTGGGACTTCGTTTAATATCTCGCAAACTTTTGACCTGCCAATTCGAAAGTTGAACGAAAGTGATGCTTGTGATTCTCCCGTTGCAAGATATCTCAGCGTTACAACTAATTTCAACAAAGGGGACAAAGGCTCTTGAAAGTTTCTCCCCTTTCTAACAATAGATGGCCCAACCAAACTTAACAATTCATCAAACATGGAAGGCATTATTCGAAAATAATTGAAATGCATCGTGTGATCTTTCAACCTCATTTCCTTGATTAAATTGTCATGATGACCTTGAAGTTTTCGTTCTTTCCAAAGTTCATGAACCCAATCAGATCGCTTTTTTCTTTGCTTTTGCAATAAAACTAAAGCTATTACCTGATTTTGCAAAGCAAGGACGAGAAGCATGTCTTGTTGTTGTGACGCCAGTTTCACTAAAACAGCAGACGACGCTTTGCCAGTGTGAATTGAAAAAACAGTATATGACGCGACGCGCCGAAACGCGATGTACCTCGACGCATCGTGACGCGTGCAGTATGAATTGACCTTAAGATGAAATTTTTCGTGAACAGCTAAAGTCGCATGTAATTGAACATGTGCCATAGGGAGAACTTAACTGTGAAGGAGCACATTATGCTTGTCATTTCAGAGTGATAAGAAGCGATAAAAGAGACAACAATGCTCCGTATAGTATTTGATGGCTCTGCAAAGTCTAATAAGGAAACACTCTCACTTAATGATCGATTAGATACCGGTGGTACTTACATGCCGCTGCTCTTTGATACAATGAAACGTGTCCGATCGCACCTCATCGCTATCACCACGGATAGAGAAGGCCTTCTTTCATATTTATATTAATGAAAAGTATAGGGATGTATAGCGTTTTTTGTAGTATGATGACTTTACTAAGAGTAATCCTATAATCGCTCAATTTAGATACCGGCGTCTTCTCTTTGGATTAACATGTAGCCCTGCCCTGCTAGGTAAACCATCATGTGTCTATATGCTAAGGAAAGCCCGATGTAGTGAAAGTTCTTAATAGGCTATATGCCGATGATTTAGGTTGCAGTGTAAGAAATTCGCACGAAGCATTAGTAATTTACGAACGGGCTAAATCGATTATACAGGAAGGAGGATTCAACTTGAGAAAGTGCCAGTCGACCGATAAATCGACCCTCGACGAAATACATAGACTTGAACAGTAACAGGTTAACTTGAAGCCTTGTGAGAACGACAAGAACACTATGAAGGAGGACGACCAAACTTATTCTGACTTCGTAATAGGATCTGTTTCTGCTTCAGGGTATTCAAAGGTTTTAGGCATTAATTGGGACAGCAATTCGGATACATTTGTTTTTGACTTACGAAATATTGTACGTTTTGCTAAATCATTACCTGCCACTAGACAATTGAAAATCGTTGCTAAAATCTTTGACCCATTACGCTGTCTTAGTGTGTATACTGTTGATTTCAAAATTTTATTCCAATAGCTTTGCATTGATAAAATAGACTGGGATCTCCCATTATATGGAGGTTATCGTCAAAGATATGAAACTCTCGTTGAAGGGTTGAAAGCATTGAATGATACTAAGATTGCAAGGTGTCTCTTTGATAATAAAAGCCCAGTAACGACGATCGAAATCCACGGATTCTCGGACGCAAGCGAACGAGCCCAGGAGGCAGTAGTTTATCTTCGAATAGAATACGTAGATGTTAATGTTGACGTTAAGTTCCTTGCTTCTGAAGCTAAAGCTAGCCCTGTTAAGGCTCAGAGTATCCCGAGGCTAGAACTCTTAGGTGCATGCCTGCCAGCAAAATTAGTTGCGTCACTAAGGGGCATTTTGTCAGAAGAGATCGGCAATGACAGGATCCATACATATTACTGGGTAGACTCATATTCAGCCTTGTGTTGGATTCGCAATGTTAAGCCGTGGACCCAATATGTTTATTGTCATGTCAATCTAATACTGCAGACATCGAACAGAGATAAGTGGTTCTATTGTTCCGGACCTTCCAATCCAGCAGATTTGCCATCAAGGGGGCAATACGCCCTCTCTCTCTTTCTAGGTGCCATATCCTTGGATGTAGGCGATAATGTCATGCCACAATTTTCTGTTCCTTGTTCTCTCTATCAGCTCCACTTCTTGATGCTTCACTCCACGTTCTTGCAGCCATCCCTTCACACTAGACATCCATGTCACTCTCCTCCTACCTCTACTCCTCTTCCCCTCTATCTTTCCTGTCATAGCCAGATTTTCCAAACCACATTTTCTTATAATGTGACCAAGGAAATTCAGTTGCCTGACTCTTATATCCTTCATCAGCTTTATCTTAACTTGAGCTCTGCTGAGTACATCTTCATTACATACTTTGTCAGTCCACGGAATCTTCATCATGTTTCTATGGAGCCACATTTCACAGCTTTCTAAATGCCTCTTCATGTTGGATGTTATTGACTATGATTCGCTACCATACATTAGGACAGGGTATACATAACAATCCAGTACCCGAAACCTAACCTTCATGCTTAGGGAAAGATTTCGCAGGATGTTGTCCAATTTGGAGAATGTGGACTTAGCCACAGCAATTCTTCGTTTGACCTCATTCAAACACCTTGCATCCTCTGTGATGATGCTTCCAAGGTAGTTGAAGGAGGATGCCTGCCTAATTACTTTATCATTCACCTTCAGGATGCATCTTGGACTTTCTGTCTTTGAAATCACCAAACACTCCGTCTTCTTACAATTGAAGCTCAAACCTTTCCTCTCACTTTCAACTACCACCACATCCAGAAGTCTCTGTAGATCTTCTTCAGACTAGGCTAGCAAGACAGTATCATCTGCGTACCTGATATTTGTGATGTTATGGCCACCTAATCTAAGACCTCTTCCTTTCCCAGTACTCTAAGGATCAATTCACTGTAGTAGTTAAAGAGATCTGGTGACATCAGGCATCCCTGTCTTACTCCTCTCTTGATACTTGTATAATCAGTACACTCTCCATCCATCCTCATAAATGCCGTTTGCTTCCAATAAAGACTTTGCAAGAGTTGGAGGCCCTTTCCATCTAGTCCAAGCCTTCTTATATCTTCAAAGAGCTCATCATGTCTCACTTTAATGAAGGCCTTTGGGTAATCAATGAAGCCCATGAAGACATCTTTTTGCATTTAAACTGCTCTCTCAGTAATCAATCTCGATACAAAGATGGCATTCCTAGTACCAGCATCTTCTACAAAGCATAACTGTTCAACTCCAATTTCAGGTTTTATTCTGCTCCTTGCGCGGAGAACTAGGATTCTTAAGATGATTTTTGTGATATGACTCGTGGTGAGGCTAATTGTGCAGTGTTAGTCACATTCCGCAGCACCCGGCTTCTTCGGAAGTGCAATAAAGATTGATTTGTTTAGATCTTCTAGAAATTCCCCATCATCATATATTTTGCTCATGATGTCTGTCAACTTTTCAACTCCATATTCCTCCAAGGCTTCTACCATTTCAACAACTATTCCGTCAGGCCCAGCAGCTTTATTTCTTCTCATCAATTTGATGGCTGTTCGCACCTCTGACTTCAGGATTTTTGGTCCCTTTGTTGAATCAGCAAAGTGAGGTAAAACTCCTCATGTATCAGGAAATAACTCCCCAATATACTCTATCCATTTATTCTTGATGTCGTTCTTCTCTACAAGCACAGTATCATCCTTTGCTTTTATACAACCAGAGCCTGAGCAGCCCAACTTCCTTCCTGAGATTTCATTACTCTTCTAGTATACTTTGTGGTTCACATCAAACTGACGCTCTGTTTCTTTATATTCTCTATCCAGCAAGATTTCTTTGGCCTCTCTACAATTATTGTCAATGAGTTTATCTCCATCTCTGTATCCTTGGGAAGCACGGTTCTTGATCTTCTGCCTGTTACTCATCAGTGACAGAATTTCGTGTGTCATCCATTTATTTTTACTTCTTCTCTCTTTCTTTGGTACATACTCTTCTGCCGTCGCAACCAAGATATTTCTCATAGACTCCCATGTAACCTCATCACCTTCATCAATAAGTTGCTCAAACTTGTTCTCTACTTTGATAGAAAACGCCAGTCGAAGCTCTGGTTTCCTCAACTGCTCAAAATCCAGTTTCTTTGTAGTGCTTACTTTCTTCAACTTTTTCAGTGTGTATTGGAGAGTACATATTACTGGAACATGGTCACTCCCACAGTCAGCACCTGGATATGTCTTTGCATGTTTCACTGCTCTCTTGAACCTGTGATAGATGGATATGTAATCAATCTGGTTCCTTGAGTGATCTCCAGGGATCTTCCATGTATATATTCTTCTGGGATGCTCCGTAAACCATGTGTTCATGATGACCACGTTGTTTGCCTCGCACTACTCTACCCATCTATCACCATGCTCATTTCTTTCTCGAACACCAAACTTGCCTACTGTCTTGCCATCTTGCCCATGCTCCACCTTTGCATTCAGATCTCCCATAATGATATTTATTTCATATGATTTGCACTGAGCCTTAGCTTTTTCCAGTGTTTCATAGAATATGTCAATCTCTTCTTCTGTGCTCTCTGCTGTGGGTGCATACACTACAATGATGGAAATATTGAAAGGATGACTTTGTTGCTTGACGAGCAAGACTCTTTCATTTACATTCCAGTACCCAAGCATGCATTTTGCCATATTGTTATCCAACAGTAGTCCTACAACATTTTCATCTTTATCACCACCTGCATGTATCATCTTGAAGTTTTCTATCATAAAGTCACCATTTTTTGTCCATCTCGTTTCATTTATACCAAGTATGTTGATGTTAAGTCGGATCATCTCTTGTTTTACATTCTCAAGTTTTCCTCTCTGATTTAGAGTCCGCACATTCCAAGTTACCACCCTGATGGTGCTTCTATTGCAAACAGTAGCTTGCTGTTAAAGATAACTGATCCGAATGGTGTACAGTTAGAACAAGTCGAAAAATTCAAGTATCTGGGAACGTACGTTAATTTTAACGCCAAGGATGATTGTGAACTGAGGGTCAGAATTGCACAAGGCAAAAAAGCGTTTAGCGATCTTAAATCCTTTCTGTGTGGGAACAGCTTGCCTTTTTCCACTAGGAACAAGGTACTAACCTGTTACGTTTTACCCATAGCAACATACAATTCAGAAAAGTGGTCTATTTCTAAACCCCTTGCAAAGATCAATGCGTTTGAAATGTGGTGTTTCCGCCGAATGAATAGAATATCATGGAAACAAATGAAGACAAATGAAAAAGTGCTGTCCTCATGCAAATGTCAGCGATCCCTCCTCAAGACAATACGTACGAGGCAATTGAAGTTTCTCGGTCATATCGTACGAAAACAAGGCTTAGACAACCTTGCTCTTACGGGGAGAATTGCTGGGAAACGCAACAGAGGTAGACAACGAATGTCGTTTATGTCCCAATTTCAAGGAGAGCCAAACGACATCATTCACAATACCTACGACAGACACAGATGGAAGATGTACTCAAGAGTGGCCGCCAATGCCTAGAAAAGGCTCGGCAATTAAGGAAGGAAGGAAGCTTGCTGACGATCACGGCCTACCAGTTCCTCATGGGACACCCTACCGGGCAAGGAGCCAATCTCATTGAGTAGAAAGGCCCACTTCACACCGTTATCTTCCATGATTATTCTTGGAAGAAACATAGTGAAGTGCTTTTCCGTTGCCTTCTTCACCGCAGTATGATAGCCGTATCTGGGATTGCCAAAACGCCCACCACTAGCTCAAGAACCACCGTTGTCCCATTTTATATAGGATCATCCGCCAACAACTCGTACTGCATCACTGCTGCCTAATGCAGGGCTAAGCCATGAAAATGAAGAGAAAGTCATACTTGAACCACATGACAATATAGCCAAGGAGATGAAATAGTGCACATGGGACACACCTTGGACAAAAACTATCCCTATCAGACTAAACAGCTCCTGGTCTAACTGCACCTGGTCTAACCGCACCTGGTCTAACAGCACTGTTCTCCGGAAATATGAGGACATGCGTCCTGCCAGAACATAACTCACAAAATGCTCTTGAAAGACCAGGTATTGAACTTAATCTAACCAACACCATGGGCACTACTGGGTACACAGAAATGAAGGTTCAGGGTGACCACTCATCATGCGTCCGCTGGCTGTACTGTCTACGTCGTTACAATAGCATCCGCCTGTTCAAAATGAACGGACAGATGGACAGACAAAAGCAATACGCCAGTCTGGCTGAAAATCTCTTCTGGTGGGAAGGATATGCATTCCTAAAGGAAAATCGTGAAAGTTGGCTAGAACTCCCCAGCAATAGTGAGTTGGAAATAGAAAAGACAGTGACAGAAAAGTTAAAAAATCAGCCCAAAATTAATCACACAATTTTAACGCAAACCGATGTAGATATGACAGAAATCATTACAATAGAGCGTTTTAGCAGTAAGTGAAAGTTAGTAAGGACTTTCGTATGGGTGTTAAGATTTATCAACAATATGAAGTCGAATATTACGTACAAGAAATTAAATAAAGATGAAACTGTTAGCATCTCATAATTCAGGTATGCCGAAACAAAACTTGCTCAACTAATTCAAAGTGATTGTTTTAAGAACGACATCGACTATTTACTCTCTAATGATGACAACAAGAAAAAAAACGAATTCCGCTCTATGAAAATCAATTGAATCTGTTTTTAGATAAAGATAACATTCTCCGTTGTAGAACACGTGTAAGACATTCTAGAGTCATAGAGTCCCTGGAAAAAGCCTATTCTCATCCTGTCGAAATATTATTATTCTGAATTATTAATTAAAGAGTATCAACAAACAGCACTGCACGGCAGAAAAGGGGATACATTAAACGTAATGCGGCCAGGTCCTGCGCAGTTTTTAGAGTATTATTGGTTTACATCTGGCAGTAGCAGTCAGAAGGAGTTAGAGGAGCGTTTGGAGAGGAGATGCACTGTAGAAATAATAAGATTATATGTTCATTGCTTTAATCTTTTACAACCACCCTAATTAATTCACAAAACTGTCGATAAGTATATCCAATAGTCTATAGTTTTATGGCACTAAATGTACAGTGAAAATTAAGGAACTGCTAAGGACCTTTCAGTACAACAAATTGATCATCAAATTCAAAGAATAAGGAGGTTTTGGAACTAGACCTTGAGCTGGGTTCCTTATGAAAAAGCGAGCAGCATCGCTCATACTCTGGAGCTAAAATAGGAGGATAAATGGAAAGGAGAGAAAGAACAAGGCAAATCATCATATGAGACAAGTAAACATTTTCCAGAAAAACAAACACAATACTTACAAATAATTATGCACGTGTTTACTCAGCAGTTCTGCAATTGCTATCAATGTCGCACCAGAGTTCATTAGGCGTACCAAAGAGAAGGTCTCAATTAGCTCCAAACATTCTCTCCAAGGAATGGCCTGCCCACAAAAATAATTGAGTATGCATGCAAAAGTAATAGACGACAATAAAACGCTAGGAAGTTCCTTTTGGTCCCCTTTCTCCAGCAACTTGTGATTCTCTTCAATCTTCTGTTTGAAGATGCTTATGAATATCTACAACAAAATTCATCCAGTCTAACAACTACACAAAGTAAACAGAATATTAAAAGAATAGAAACAAACAGAAAAGCACTGAAGTTAGTGGGAATTTCTTTCAATTTACTTTTCACTTATATTCAACATCCTCTATCCCAAAAGTGCAGATATGTTTTGCCTAAATACTTTTGCAACGCATCACAGCGCAAGCATTGCATACTGAAAACATGACAAATGCACTCATAAATGCGTTTAACTGGAATTTTACGCATCCTCTTGACTAAAAGTTGATTGATACCTTGTAAACTATAGACCATGACATCAAGGTTTTCAAATAGCACACGTCCAAATACAATAATGAATATTAAACAGCTTCCATAACAAATCAGTCAGCACTTTAAATCACATCATTTATCACAATGTACACATGCTAACTGCTTTCTTCTAAAATTACAAAATAATTACAAAGAAATTAAAAAACAAATAGCGTTGTTTCACCTTTTGTTTCTCAGAATTAGAAAACTCCGGAAATCTCCAGCAATTGGAACCATATGCTGTCAAACTCATATTACTCAATCTTTCCACGACCATTATGCAATATTCAATAACATCCTGCATGCACCAAGAGCAAAAAGTATATTTCGGCAAGAATGCTCTCAAGCAAAGCATAAACTCCTCCAAATCGGATTTGTCAGCAATGCTTCCAATTACGTATTGATAAAATGTCTTCAAAACATTCAAAGTTTCTCTAGATGGTGATACAATACTGTCGAATTTATCATACTTACCTAAAAGGAAAACACACTAATATTAATAAGGTAAATATACCCTACAATGAATAATTTAAAATATGAAAAACAGATGTACATGAAGCAGAAATAATTAAAGTTGCCAATCGAAGAATATAATCAGTTATGGGGACCTGGAAATGAGATTTTGTATGCAGGAAAGGTCCATATAAAAGTTTTTTTCTATAGTGCTCAATGTTTCATTCAGCAAATGAATATGTTAGTAACAAAATAGAACAGAAAAACTAGTTTTACTACAGCACGAAAAAGCGGCAACATTCTTTTGACATAATGAATGCTTTTTTAGTCCGACACTCATCAGAGTATGCAAAAGTAGGATAGTGACCTAAAGGTTAACCTAAATATATAGCCAGATGCGGTTAGATGTGATAGGATTCGTCTATTGACATGTAACCGAACCTGGCTATATATTTCGGTTAACCTTTAGGTCACTATCCGACGTTTTCATACTCTGATGAGTGTCGGACGAAAACAGCTTTCAAGTATGTCAAAAGAATGTTGCCGCTTTTTCGTGTTGTAGTAAAGTTCTGTAGTACCAACAGACTATTTAAGAAAAACCAGTATCAATTCAATCCTACAAACTATCTGCAGAACCAATCACAAACGAAGATCACTTCCATACCTTTCCAGTCATCTGAATGTATTATCAATGATCTATTTAAAAATCCTTGCTGTCCATAATAAATCTTGGGTCTACTGATAAACTCAAACTCAAAACGTACTCCATTGAGAACCTTCACGTACTTGTAAGGTGCATGGAGGCAGGACATTTTGAATGATGTTGGCAAATAAAGGGTTCCATGTAAAATGTCATATTCCCCGCACTTCCTGGAAATTACAATACGTGCTCCGTCAGTATTTTCATCAGAATATAACGAAATACTGCAAATCGCAGTATACTTGCAGGAATTCAAGAGTGTGTGTCGAATGAAATAACTATCAAGGAGCGTTATAACACAAATGTGCTGGCAATAACAATATAATGCATCATCATAAGCTAGCTGAATGATCAAGGATACTGCAAAAGCTCTATTAAAACCTTTCCTATATACTCCATCCTCTTCTAAGCATCCTTTTTCAAATGAAATTTTAAAATACGCCCCATCTCTATTAAGCTCCCTCTCAACAACATTGTGTCAATGGAAGGAAACGCCAACTGTGAGAATCATCTTCATACTCAGTTGTCTCTTGTACGTTTTTGAATCGACTGGCCCACCCTGGCATCCATAGTTTGCTTGGTGATAATGCAATTTTTCTGCACTTCATACAGACTTCAATTGGAGTGAGAAAAGAGCAATAGTCTCATGAAGCAAGAAAGATAATAACACATAGACCGCCGGGCCATGCTTTTTTAATGCTATCAAGTGAATCGTTGAAGCTAGCTAGAGATGCAAAGAAGATTTTTCATAGTCAATGCCAGCAGTCGAATATTTGTTAGAGACGCAAACAGGCTCCTCGCCAAATATTTGGCTATTGGCATTGAACCTGAAACCATAATTTTCAATCACTCCAGCTATTATTTGATAGCTCTAACAAATAGCCCTGCGGTCTAAGCTTTAGCATCTATCCCAATAAATTAGATTATTTCTCGCTTCTTACTCCATTTAAAAAATTAGCTCGCAGCATATGTCACTACCTATACGAAACTCCATATAATGATATCGAACTTCTACGATACAATCATAAACATCAACTAAAAACAGGTAGTTTATACTTGATCACTCATGTTACAACAAACACCACTAATCACTCAATATTAGGGGTGTTGAATCAAGTTCAACTCTTGCAGGGTATCACTGACACTTCCACAACATATATATATATAT
>OLMO02000238.1:10770463-10781506 GCA_900291935.2 Cassiopea xamachana | reverse complement strand
CCACTTGTTGCACTCTCGTCCGTTGCCTTGTTTCTTTTAGTTTTCCTCCTTCTCTCATCTCTGAATTCCTGATATGTTGCTTGGCTGAATGATTTTGCTTTCTCGAGATACTCTTTGAATTTTCCTTCCCTTCTTAGTTCTGACATGTATAACTTCAAACTTCGATACAAGTCAACACCACATGAGAGACTCAGATCAATTGTTTGCAAAGACAGATTTGTAGCATGTATTCTCCCAAGCAAGTCATACCAAAACAAGCACATGAATGCATATTCCAGTGCATTTAATTCATCAGAGATTGACTGAGCATCGTGTCTTGTCTGCATTGTTTGCTCTTCATCCTCAGCTAACTCATCTAAGGATTCTTTAATGGGAACAGAGCCTTTTGCAAGTGCCCTAATAGTAGATGGGCCCATGGCTAGAATCTTTCGAATATGAAAAACGGATATATCTCATGATTTATTTCCTGCATGAAATTTAATCCTGTTTCAGAATCTGCTTGTCACCACGTGATCATGTGGTGGGTGTGACAAGGCGTGGCCAAATTACGTCACTCACTCTTTTCAGAGGGATTTTGTCCTTAAAAATTGAAAATATTAGCCAAACTGGGCAGTCTACCGACGAATTTTGTCCTCTTTCCGCTTTTGAATGTTGACAGCTGGTTTAAGTAAAGGGCGTGGCAGGGTGTGGTCACCTGACGTCAATCTTAGATCCTAACAATGATGTATGGGAAATTTGTTCACTCGCTCCAAAATTATGAATCTATATGAGTGGAAAAAGGAAAATTACGTTTTATCAATCGACAAGTACATCAATATTTTATCAGCTAAGTCAATAAAGAAATTTTGTGGAAACTCTTGCCTCTTTCCTTGATAACAATAATGAAGAAGACAGATGACTTTAACTGGTGTTGGTACAACCCACGATACAACAGGGACAATTAATCAGCCAACACTTCCTGGAGAAGTAGAGTACCAGTTGTTTGAACCCACAGAAGAATGATACCTAGGCATTGATGATGATGATGATCAAATTGATTACGGAGATTACAAGGTTGGGTAACAACGAAGTCCCCCCATTATCAATGAGTATATGCCAGACAAAGATAAAAGTGAGCCTGAGGGTAGACTTGACAAAGACTTTGCGTGGGCTCTGGCTGCCTCTTCAGACAACCAGAGAGGGATAAAAGGGCACGAGGTTCTTGACTTAAACAAGATTGAAGATGAAGAGGTGAGAAACGATTTTGCTGGTTCGTGGACTGCCTTCAACAAGAAGGCAACTCAGTCGAGACAACAAAATCAAGAAATGAATACCTTCCCACCATTCCCCATCCTCCAGATGGTAGCAATTGCAAGTACTACCTTGATTACATTATTGATTTAGCTGACAGTTTTTTACAAAATGTCACAAATCATGTGGAAGGAGTTAGGGAAGTACAACAAGATAAAATGCTTGATGGGAGATTTTCACATTCTCTTAGTGTGGCTGAAGGTCCTTCCTTAACAAGCAGTATGGAGCTTTGGGCTTTCGTGATTGGTGATGTCAAGCAAACATCATTGCAGAGGGCTCAGCAGATCAAGCAGCCGAAGGTCGGCACTATTACCGATTTATGCGTCTTCACAAGCAATCATTGGAAGCCACATTCAGGTTCAAGGCGTCACAAGTTAACATTTCTCAGACCCTGCACAAAGAGCTGAACGCTCTAAAGTCAAAACCATCTGCACATTCATTGGAAAGAGTCACCTTATTCCCTGATCTCAACTAAACAACAGCTGAAATGAAGCAGAATAGTGGAACAATGGGACAGCTTGATGGAAGGTACGTCAGAGATGTAAGTGCCATGCTTTCTATTGTTGCAAGCTTAAGAGAGAGAAATATGGAACTCCATCTCCAAGCTTTGCAGCATTTCATTCCCCTGATATTTGCCTTCAATCATCCCAACTATTTACGGTACTTGACATACAGCCATATTCTTTTGTCAAAGTTGAAAACAGATGGCCCAGATGCATACAATGACCTGTTTCTATATGGGCCTGGAGTGAGCCTAAGCGGGGACGAATTTTCAAGCATTCCAGAAGATTTGGTGACAGAAGTTGGTCCTAATCGTAGAGTAAAATACGCGGGGCCCAATGAGAGGTGGCTACAGCACATCACCTGAAGCTGTTGATAGATTCTACAAGAACTCCCACAAACTGGCGAAACTGAAGAAGCATGTAAAGGATCTTCTTCATGTCAAAATCACAAGTACTCACAATGAAACATCTGCAGGAGCAAAGACAAAGCATGAAATGCAAATAGTGAGTTTGATTGAAAAGTTACAGACATACTGTACCAATTCGAAGGACAAGCACGCAGTCTTTCGACAGGGATTGAGTTGGAACCAGCCATAGTCGATGTACTAATTGGAGCAAGGCCAGTTAGTGAGGAAGTGCATCGCATGTTTTACACAGACATCTGAAGTAGATTTTTTGCGCTAATAAAGAGGAGCACGATAAAAACGGGCCTGGAAAAGAAAAAGAAAAAGGCAGCAAAAGCTTTATCAGCTTTGAAAGAAGATCGTCAGGCACTTGGTATGATTGTGGCGAAGTGTCATGACAAGCGAGAGGCATTTTCACATTGCCTAACAAAGTATCCTCTGGCAATATCGACACCAGACAGCAAGTTATACCAGCCAGGCTCTAAGTCAAAGTTCAAAAATTACTTGATTGAGCAAGCAGAAGCAGTGATGGAGTCTCCTCCTTGTCAGGTAACATTCATCTACGATGGGATGGCTATAATTAGAGCATCAAGTCCTGCTGTAACACTGGGCCAATACATGTCTGACCAGCTGAAAGCATTCACACCCCTGCATCTTGGTGTGCTACAGAAATTCGGCAATATGACAAACTGCGAGTCAAGACAACACAGAGTCTTATACCAGATCCAGGAAGTATAAAACATCAGATTCAAAGAGCAAATATGGTCACATACTACCTGAAGGCTTTCAGGTCTCCTGTTATCGAGAAGATTAATCCATGTGAAAATGGCTGGCTGAGAGAAGAAAATGGCTGTTTGATTCCTCTCTGGTACCGTGGGCCACAAATGCCTGCAGATATACGGGCCGTACGGAGTAGAGGGGAACGTAGACATGAAGAGCTTCAACAAATGAACTGGCAAGACATCAGTCCAGAATTTTCAGATAACGAGAATGGCCAAGAAATGTTAGCTGAAGAGGGAAATGATTTCGTAGGTGAGCAGTATGCAAGTTCAGAAAAAGATGTTTGGGAAAACTTCGATACAGAGAGCGATGGATATGACAGCAATGACCCAGAATATCTACGATGACACTATATGCAACATTGAAACGGTATTGCTCTTTTAGTTCACGAATAATTCCCATTTCCCCAATATCAAGATAAAATTGGTTTACCCTGGGTATCAATTACCGGAATCCTTTACTAAAACGAGTTAACTATTAACGTTATCATCGCACATTGTCATATAAAAACTAGTGACGCAGCCTAATAAGCACTTATATTTCGGTACAAAATTTACAATCTTTGATAAAGTAAGCAAATTCTCCATACATTATCATTAGAATATAACAATAATGTCAGGTGACCACGCCCTGTCACGCCCATTGCTTAGCCATCTTTTAACATTCACAATCAGAAAGGGGACAAAATTCAACAACGGAATGCGCGATTTGGCTGGCATTTACAATTTTTACGGACATATTCCCTTTCAAAAGAGTGAGTGACGTCACATGGCCACTCCTAGCCACACCCACCACATAATCAAGTGGTGACAAGCAGATTCTGAAAGACCATTAAATTTCATGCAGGAAAAACATCACGAGATATATCCGTTTTTCATATTGGAAAGATTCTAGCCATGCACCTGTCTATAGCATCATGCAGAGCAGACCACCCAGTGTCCGATAACTTTTTAACGACCAGTTGATGTTTTGCTAAGTGTTCCTTCATAGAGTCCCATCGGTAGGTTGAAGCAGAAGAAAAATTATAAACTTCACTTACAATGGAGAAGAATGAGACTGCCTCAAGACAACATTCAAAAGCAACATTGCCCACAAGGTTGAGTGAGTGGCTGGCACAAGGCGCATAAGGTGCACATCTATTTACTTCTTTGATTCTTGCTTGAACCCCGTATATTTTCTTTACATGTTGGACGCATTGTGGAATGACTGGCCCCTGCATAGACCAATCGTCAGGGCTTTCAAGGTCTCCAGGATGTCTGAGGTCAACGGTTCACTTTTGCGTGATTTGATAGGTGTAAAACCAACAAATCTTACGAGTTTTCCATTTTCAATATACCTCACAACCAAAGACAGCTGATCAACATGCGCGACATCTGGGGTGGAGTCAACAATAATGGAATAATACTTTGACTCTTTTATGGACGCTACTATATTTTCACGCAACTCGTTTCCTAATATGCTAACAATTTCTTCCATAGTTGCATGAGATAGATAAGATGGATATCCGGATCCTTGATTTCCGAAGCGGGCAATATGGTCAGCGAGGAAAGGGTCGAATTTTCCAATGAGCTCCATAATTCCAAGGAAATTACCGTTATCTGAATTTCCAATTATGTGAGAATCTTCACGTAGAGCCAATCCTCTCTCTCCCAAGAACTTCACTACCTCGACAACGCTTGACAATACCTCTCCCCAGTATGCTTCCTCTTTCTGTATTTGCTCATGGTGTTGGGTATCAATCAAGCTATGTTTTGTTTTCCAACGTCTGCAGTATTGAATGCTCTCAAAGTGGGCCAATGAACGCTCATGCACGTGAATTAGCTCTGGATGTTTCCAGTCATCAAAGTGTTCAGTGGAAAACTTCGAAGAATGATTCGTTCTTTCAAATAACTTGCAACAAAAGCAAAAAACTTTTCCTGTTGATGGCGAATAAAGAAGTCACTCTCTCTTAATTTTCTCCCCGTTTGGCAGCTTTCTATGAAGAAGGGATTCGCTAAAAAATCGAGTTCTTATTTGCCCTCTCTCTTTAAACTCCCTCGCTGACTGAACGTACGGAGATGTCCATCTTTGGCACTGTGTGGGTCCGTTCGAGGCCCAGTAGTGTCGAAGTTCCTCGGTGATCTCTGCCCACTGTGCTGCATCGTTAGAGAAGTGACTTACCAAAAGACTTTCGTAGACATCGCCTTTGCTTCTACTTTCTTTGGTCTCCTCACAAGAAGACTCCAATAACAAGCGATCTTCTTCTTTATCGGTGACATCAGTTATTGTTTCAAAAGTTGATATTGTTTGGTTTTGTCCCTCAGTTGATAGATCGCATATATCTTCCTGGATGCCTTCACCATCCTTTCCTTCAATCTCTTTGGGCTTTGACTTGCAACCAAAACTTGTCAATTTTGGAACGCTTTTAAGAGATTCGGTTTCACGAATTTCCTTCAACTTTTTCTTTGCTGCACCCCTAGGATAAGACCTGTTGCTCATCTTCAAACCAGAAACCAAAACACCAATGCTTTGAGTAGATTCTATGGTTTCATGTCATGAGGTCATGGCATGCTGTTCTTTGAAATTGGATATTATAAACTGAGTTTGGCGCCATAACACAGTAATCACAACTTTTCTTTTAATCTTATTTCCGTTAACAAAGTGTTAGTTAAACCATCAACTCGGCAATACATTTGAAATCTACACTAAGTTTATGACTGATCTATGTCTGAGACAACAGTAAATAACTACTATTTTTGCTCGCCCATCACATATTGCCAAATAATGAAGCCACTGTGTTGTCTGAAGACATTACCTCTCAATTCAAACACAAGAATGAAGTCAATAGTAATTCACTGGTTTTTAGACATTTTGCTCGGGGCCCCCTAAATCTAAGAACTTTAGGGGGCCCATGGGTAAATGCGTCTCTGATGACTTGCTGGGGGAATACATGCTACAAATCTGTCTTTGCAAACAATTGCTCTGAGTCTTTCCTGTGTTGTTGACTTGTATCGAAGTTTGAAGTCATACATGTCAGAACTAAGAAGGGAAGGAAAATTCAAAGAGTATCTCGAGAAAGCAAAATCATTCAGCCAAGCAACATATCAGGAATTCAGAGATGAGAGAAGGAGGAAAACTAAAAGAAACAAGGCAACGGACGAGAGTGCAACAAGTGGATTAGAGCTAGCTAGTGAACGAGCCTTTTACGTAAATACGTACCTTCAAATCATCGATAGTCTCCAAACTGAGCTCTCCCGGCGGCAAGCACCATACAAGCTTATCTATGACAGATTTGGTTTTCTCGTAAGTCTGGATAGCGAGGATGTGGAAGTTGCTACTAATTGCAAGGTCCTGAAAGACACCTTCCAAATCATTTTGATGATGACATGGAACTGGAAATTCAGCAATATCGTAAGCTTATTGAAAACCCTCTCGAAACGTTCCTCGATAAAAGGAGAAATCTCGTTGATATCGACGGCGGATGTCACAAAAAAAGAAAAAAATTGAAAAGGCGTCAGCCCCATGAAACACAGAAGCCTATTTCCGAGTATCTGTTAGAGCAAATTGTAAAAGGAGATGTAGCTGCAACTTTTCCAAATGCAATGACCGCACTTAGACAGTTTCTCACCTTGCCATGTGGAGTTGCCTCCGGCGAAAGAAGTTTCTCCGTGCAATACATAAAATTGTTGAAGAGGGGCTGAGCCCCCAGTTTGAACAAAAATTTTAGCAAGGAGCCCCCTAGATATCACCCGTGGGTACTGCATAGCCGATCAGCAACTAGCCAGTTTTAAGTGAAAGTACTTTAAATAGACCAGTATTCTCAACCGGAATCCACATGGACCCCAGAGGTCCACGAAATATTCCTGGGGGTCCACCTTGAAATTATGGTGGTCCATGAGGCAATCTCTCGGCATAACAGATTTAGTTGCTAGCAAAGTCTTTCCTTTATAATTATATATATATACATATATATGTATATATATATATATATATATATATATATATATATATATATATATATATATATATATATATATATATATATATATATATATATATATATATATATATATATATATATATATATATATATATATATGTTGTGGAAGTGTCAGTGATACCCTGCAAGAGTTGAACTTGATTCAACACCCCTAATATTGAGTGATTAGTGATGTTTGTTGTAACATGAGTGATCAAGTATAAACTACCTGTTTTTAGTTGATGTTTATGATTGTATCGTAGAAGTTCGATATCATTATATGGAGTTTCGTATAGGTAGTGACTTATGCTGCGAGCTAATTTTTTAAATGGAGTAAGAAACGAGAAATAATCTAATTTATTGGGATAGATGCTAAAGCTTAGACTGCAGGGCTATTTGTTAGAGCTGTCAAATAATAGCTGGAGTGATTGAAAATTATTTTTCACCTCGGAGGTTAAATGCATACATTTTCATAAAACAAACTAAGACTTTGAGTCAGTTGAGCACTGGCAGTTCTCAAATCACACTTTCAGCACTGAAACTGTCAGTAAAGCTTCTTACGAGTTCATCAAAAATGAACAGATGTGAATCAACAACCCGTCATTGTACTCGCTTTATCATGGGAAAGATTAGTCAACATTCCTTCGATAATTATAAGTCCTTGAAATGTCTAAGCTATATCAAAATGTACTTTGACCAAGGTGTTTTTTGTTCGAAAGTCTATCTGTTGAAATCTTTTACTTTTTAAATTTATACAAAGCTCTTGAGGGGCAAATAATTTCACAGATTTTCATATGGTATCACAGATTCTAGCATTAATATTTACAACAGACAAGCCCTGCTTACCCTACATATTTAAGGTTGATGAATGGTCCATCCTTCCAACTTCCAATGGGTGATCCCAAAATGATGCACATGTGCTCTGAACTTCCAAAAGCTGGATCAAGTAAAGCATAGAAGTGAATTTGTAGCTCGTTGGTATCACCAGTACTTTTAGTGAAAATGCTGCTTTGCTTTCTCAACTTCATTTGTCTTTCGCTAAAAGGCAATGAACAAAAAACATGAAAAAGCTAAAAAAATTGCTACCAAATAAAGCAGTAGAGTTCATTAAGGGCTAAAATGCAAAATATTGTAATACGAAAAACTAGCTATATAACGCAAAACCCTGCAAAAAATAAAATAGGAAGGTAAGAACATGCAGATTGATTTTTTTTTTGAAAAATACACCAAGAGATAAGAATCAAAATAGACTGATTTCTTTCCATGTTCATATGAGACGGTACATTATATAAAATAAAACATGGAAATTTTCAAATTCACAATTTCCAGACATAAGCAAAGTACTTCATGTTGGTTATTTGTATTGTTATTGAAATTGCTTCTTCAGAACAACATATCCAATCCTCTAGCATTGCAAATTTAGCTAGGCCACCTAAAAATCTGTGTTAATGTTTTTCCATGCATAACAGGGCCTCATTTAAGGAATCGTAACTTGGTGGGCAACTATAACAAGGGGACCTTATTGTTTCATGGGGTATACTTATCTTCAAAAACCCTTAAAAACAATGTACTTCTTTCCCGCCACTAAAGATACTATGGTTGAAACAACATCATTTACTACTGAATTTCATTAAGCAACACATAAGTAGACGTACCCAAATAGTTTTGCTGTAGGCAGAAATCTAATTCTCCTTTGAAACACGTGTAAACTTTAAATTACATAGCTGATAAGTTAAGGGCACTAGTTACGTAGAATTTCTTTCACGCAAAATTCGGTAGGTGTCGAACACGCGAGCGGAGCGAAAAATTTTTCAGGTTCCCCCTCCAGAACGTGGGAAAACGCCTTTTTGGAAAGTGCGACAAACATTAAGTTCATTATCAATCTTTAGTTTGAAAGGAAACAAATGTCCTTATCGGGATCTTTATAAATTGAGTGGTACATTACAGTAAACCCTGTCTCAGCTATCCATATCAGTTTCAATTTGACTTAATGCTTCCTCATCATTAGGATATTCTCCGAAAATACCTCCTTTGTGTTCATCAGTAGCATCATTGCCAGATTTTGAATCCATGCTTGCAAATGAATTCCATATCCAGAATTCGGAGAGATCTGCTTAGCTTGTGCATTTATAGAGGCTTCCCTGTTTTATACAACAATAAATCAAAATGAAAGAGAGTTTGCTATACCCATTGTGCCAAATACAAGATCGATAAGTGGACAAAGAACTCTCCTTTGATAGGTATTTTACGTGATGAGTCTATTGGCTATTGCTGCTCAGTGGTTCTTCTGCTGCAAGCTCAGTTTTATTTTACAAAGGGCAGCATTTACCAAGCTGCCCTTGACAAAAACTTCACTCGCTTTGCAATATTTTGATGCACCATTCTTTACCTTCCATTCATGCCCATGCCTCCCCTTTTGGGCATAAGGCATCCTCTTTCCAAAGCTGAACAAGGAAAGCCAATCCGATAAGTAACATTTATTGCTGTCCATGGATTTTGCACAGGATTCGGGTATATAGCAAAAATTATAGCATAAATATTGTATTTGAGATATTGTCTTCCTCTTGCTACTGGCAATCGTGAAAGCGGCTAACACATCAAAGAAAAAGGGACCTTATATTGGGGGGAATAAATTGCTATTTACTGCAACTGGGGGGCAACTGGGTGGGCAATTGCCCCCTAGTTTATATTTTAAAAGACGCCCTGATGCATCATAGTTGTAAGAATCCTTGCGATAAGAACTGCACCCTGAAAATATCACAAATACCATTTTTATAAGAACCTATTCAGTCAGTTTTTAGAAAGGTATGCTCTTATTTGCTGTTTTCTACTGTAGCTTTTAAACTACTTAATATGGAGAAGATGGAGTGGCTCAATTATAATTCGGAAATGGAAAAGCCACTTATAGACCGTTTTAAATTCATGCGACCAGGGGCGTCGTGAAGCAATCTTCTGGGTGTGGGTTGTAAATTTTCCTGATCAAACCAAAATTTTACCTAAAATTCCTAACTTCTAAAGGCATCAATGGGCGTCAATGGAACTTTTTAATGCTTACTCTAACTTTATCATTATATTTTTTTGTGAATTATATCAATGAATTAACTGTAATAGACACCTAAATATTAATAATGTCGTTCCCTTAAAAGGTATTCAATTTTTTCGCGGCAATTTTTGAGTAATGACCACTTTTTTGCAACCTTTGTCAAAGCAATGCTATCTACGAGGTCCTTTTCACTAGCTAGTTCCATGCAGTCGTCCAATTGATCCGCTGACATTGTGCTAGGAAGGTAGCTTCTTACTAATCTCAGTTCGCTGAATCTTCTTTCGTTTTTGCACACAGACGGTGCTGCAGATAAGAAAAACTGATATAACTTTGCAGTAGTCTTGAAGAGAGAATGACGCCTTGCCAATTCCAAAGCTAAGTAACCCGCACTACTCGTTGATAATTCACCCCTTGAACCATCTTCAAATTCTTTCTTCACATGCAAGAAAAAGATCTGAAGTTCATTATGAATTCCAGATGATGATTCCTCGGAAAAAAGTGCCGGGAAGCTTGTGACAAGGCGTGCTATTGCCTCAGGGGGTCCTGGGTTGTCCGGATTCAGTGCCAAAAGGAAATCATTAAACGTATCTTTAACAAGTTTAAGCTTGTCCTTGAGCTCGCACGCCAACGTGTCCATAACAGCATAAAACTGTGTCCTGTAGTACAATTTGAGCTTTGAGATCTGATATCCTCCAAAATTTTCAACCATTGCAGCAGCCATATCAATTGATTCTCCTTGGAGGAAATCGGAAAGAAGTTTGGTCTCATACATAAAATTCTTTAATACCATGATTCCACATATAAAGTCAATGTTTACCACTAAATTGATAAGAATGGCTGCTTTCCTTTTTGCTTCTGAGTCTCCGTTTTCTTCACTACGATGCAGAACCTCAACGATAATATCCAAGCTTCTCCACACAGCTTCTATGGATTCAGGTCTGGCTGGCCATCTTGTTTGCGACAGACTTCGCAGTTTCAATGCATTGTCAATTTTCTCAATTGCATGATCTAGCTCTGCATGTCTTTTTATTCTTTTTGAAAAAAAGACATAAATACTCTATTTAG
>OLMO02000238.1:10752854-10767729 GCA_900291935.2 Cassiopea xamachana | reverse complement strand
CTCCGTGAACCACTACGGAGCCGCGCTAGAGCCCAGATTACCTCAGTCGTCGTAGTCATCCTCGTAGTCAAATCGTAAGCTCTCTACTGATACAAATAACTACGTCGTAAACTAAAAACGGCTTGAAACAATGGTATGATATAATACTAACGTCAACAGAACATTCCAGAGATTTAATCTCCTAGGTAACATGATAAGCAAACAGCAGCTAAATATTGTCAATGACGGAAGTGTCTATAGGTCCATCATTACGTAATGTCTATTTTACCACACCAATATTCATTGTTTTCATACAATTCCCAGTCACCGAACTACCTGAACTGTTTGTCCTTTAAGCAACATTTACCTGAAATTTACCTGCCAAGGAACTATTGGGGGGTGTAGCACCCCCCACACCCCCCCAATCGCGACGCCCCTGCATGCGACACTCGGTGTTAAACGTTAATTTGTCAGAAAATAACATTATACCTCTGATAGAACTCATGAGTGAACACGTGAAAAGAATGAACGATGATCGAACTCGTGACTGAGCACGTGAAAAAATCATAACGCAACACTGACAAAGATTGAACTTTGGACGATCTTGCTATTGTGCCTTTGTTGAATCTGTAAAATGGCGTTGTTGAGAATATAAAAAAGTTGAGTTTCTCACAGAATTTGGAATGAATTTGCTTGAGTTTAACTGTACAGTATATGGAACCAGGAATAGACCTTTCCCATTATTGCGTCATATGCGACAAGGCGCGCGATGCATTGTGGTAGTTGTAGTCACGGTCAAATTTCTCAGTATTGGTGGTGTTTGGAGTTTGTGTGTAATTGGAAATTGATCTAGCGAAATTCACTTGGAAGTAATGAATAACAGAGAAGATAACAACGATAGCAATTTCCCTAGTTTTTCAAAAGCTCTTGTCCGGGAAATGATGAAGATGTAGTCAACGAATCTACGTAGTTTGCGGCAACAAGCGAGGAGTGTTGTGCTTCTGCTTGGCCTAATGTCTCTGGAAGTATAGCAACCTCTCCACAGGACTTCAAAGAGGTTGGTATTAGTTCTTGTAGCTTGACAAAGTCACTACAATATATGCCAGCATTTGATGTTGTAAAGTTAGATAAGCACCTGATCGTAAATCAACGAGCAATGGCGAAGACAGGAAAATCACCAAAAGCCTACCGTAATAAGAAGCAAGGGTACATTGGAAAGAAGGCTATGTTAAAGGTGTAATGGTAAAGCCAAATGTTAAAGCTGCTAGAGAATTATTCTTAGTTAAGGGAAAGGTTCATGCATCCATGAAGCCTGTTGTGTATCAAGTGTATATCCACCTTGACCAAGGAACTGGAGATGTATGTTATGCACAATGCAATTGTAAAGCTGGACAAGGGGGCTGCTGCAAACAAATTGCTGCCCTATTGTACACTTTAGTTGACTTCTACAATATGGAGCTACTAAAGGTCCATCCAGATCTTTCTTGTACACAGACTGGTCAGAAATGGAGTGTACCATCAGGAGCTAAACAAGCATCTAAAGCATTTAAATTTGATGAGATGTACTTTGAAAAGTTTGATGAAAATAAGAAGAGGAAAAGGCAGCAGGTAAATCAGTCAAGAGAGTCATATTGTGCAACTCCAAAATTTGCATGGGAGACCAGTCCTGAAGAGCTGGGGGACATGGTTGAGAAGTTGCGACTAGCAGGGAAAGCTAAACATTTTTGTGCAGCATTGGAATCAAACAATTTTCAACCCTGTACAAATTTTGTCACTTCTTGTTCAAAGGCTTCTCTTGCAGACATACATGCTCAGAAGGACAAGAAAAGAACAGATGAATTTGAAAACTTGTTGGATAAGCTTGGCAGTAACATTGCTAATGATATTGACCTAAGTCTAATCAATGACCCTCATATAAGAGAAAAAATTAGAGAAACTGTTGCAGTCACAACTATTGAATCTCTTGCTATATGCAAGAATACACTGGAGCAGGCTGAATCACCCATTTGGTACAAGGAAAGATCCAAGAAGATAACTGCCTCACTATTTGGAAGAATTTGCAACAGAAGACGTAGTGGTTATCCAACAAGCATTGCTGATGCCATTATCAATAAAAATCAATGGTTACATAAAAATATGCCCCCATCCTTGAAATGGGGAATTGAAAATGAAAGCAAAGCAATTAAAAAATATTAAGAGATTTATAAGAATATATATCCTTTAAAGTGGGGATTAGTTGTTAGCCCTAAATGGCCATGGATTGGGTGCAGCCCAGATGGGATCATTCTTGAAGGGGATAGACTAGTAGGTGCCATAGAAGTTAAGTGTCCATATTCCAAGAGGGACATGACCTTGCAAGAAGCTACTGAAAGTGATAAGAGTTTTTTCTTATCAGTTGATGGGAACACACTTGCACTTAAGAAGAGGCATGCATACCACTACCAGTGCCAAGGAGTTTTAAACATTTTGGAAGTTGACTGGCTTGATTTTGTTGCTTATACTACAAAGGAAATATTTGTTGAAAGAATATACAGAAATGAAGCAGAATGGAATATCAAAATCCTCCCGAGCCTGACTTATTTCTATATAGATAAGATAATTTCTAAGATCTGATAAGCTCAAAGTTAATTAAAGTTAGCAATGCATACTACTCTTGGGTGTATAATAGACACCCCTACTACTTAATTTTCCATCAGGGGTGGATCCAGGGGGCCAGGGCCCCCCAAACAGTAGTCTTTTCTATAGAAAACAATGGTTTAAGAAACTTTTTGCATGAAAACACAAGTATGGGCCCTCCCTCCCAAAGTTCAGTTCTGGATTATGGCCCCCAAAGTCCAACTCTGGATCCGCCCTTGTTTTCCACCCAGGGCATCTTATTCCATCCCTCCTGGCTATTAATTTTTTAAGTGAGATCCCACCCAAGGCAATTTCTAGGGGAGATGATTTGGCCTGCAAGTAAAACATATTATAACATAAGCATGCTTATAGCATGTGCTGTATGGTTCAGCATTATTTCATTATTTGGACTTGGCTATATTACTTTAATATAAATTTGTTACAAGAAAACACAGCATTTTCTATAACATTTTCAGTCATTTCCCAACCCCCTGCTTATTCCAATCCTCCATCAGTAGGCTGAAAGTCCTTCCGTGAAATCAAGTGCAGCCATTTCTTGCGTAGTAAAATTTTTTCCTTAGATTTCCCATTAGGGATCACATAGAAGAAAAGGTCTACATCTCTATTGCTATTGCTAAAGCAACCGAGTACACAGCATGTAAAACCACCTCTACCACCAAGATTCATGCCCTTTTGCATCAAAGCGTCACATTCATCGACAATGGATTTGGGCCTAGCAGAAGCACAACACTCCTCACTTTTTGCCGCAAACTACGTAGATTCGTTGACTACATCTTCATCATTTCCCGGGCAAGAGTTTTTAAAACACTAGGGAAATTGCTATCGTTGTTATCTTCTCTGTTATTCATTACTTCCAAGTGAATTTCGCTAGATCAATTTCCAATTACACACAAACTCCAAACACCACCAATACTGAGAAATTTGACCTTGACTACAACTACCACAATGCATCGCGCGCCTTGTCGCATATGACGTAATAATGGGAAAGGTCTGTTCGTTACAACAACCTCAACTTAAAACTCAAACGTATGTCTAGCAAGTGACAATAGCGCTTTGTTAGAACCATTTTCCTGCTACTTCAAATTGACATGGCTTGTCAGTTGACCGTGAGAGTGCGTCGTATTCACTGTTTAAAGTTGCAACGAAAGAGGATTTCACCATTAACTTCGTAAATGCAGTAACAGTGGATGCGATATTAGCAGGAACATTACCTCATCAACTTCTTTTGGGGAGGAGGTTGGGGTTTGGGGACTAATGTCACGCCAGAAAATAAAACTGCCCAGCAACATCCTTACAGAAATTTCACCTAGCAAACAAGCTTCGTCAAATTCAGAACGATGCTTCATCGCGTACATGGGATGAGGGCCAGCGCTCTTGCTTGACTAATATTGAGATCACGCTTAAGTGTGTAGGAAAATTCTGCTACATACACATTTAAGAGATCTAGGACTCTTAGGCGAACTGCAAACAATATTTTATGCCAATATTATTTAGTTTGCCGCCATTATCAGTCTATGCCCTGAAGAAATTGTGCACGAACGTCAAACCGCACATGCGCTCATTCGATTACATTATTTGGAGCTGCACGTGCGGTGCAAAATCCCAGATAACAAACAATGAAAGATGAAAAATTTTGCAAAATCTATGCTAGAAGCATCATAATATAAAGTGTGAGAGTTTGAGAACAGTAGCTTTACGGACAGAGGGGGGGGGAGGAGGAACAGCAAAACACGATATATAGGACGTTCAGATTTTGAAAGTGTGAATACACGGTTAACAGTGATGCTGGCACGGGTGATACTTCGCTCGTGTTGTAGCTACATTATGAAATATCCAATACCTTTTTATCAAAGATTTCTTCACTACGTTCATCATAACTCAATGCACTGATATTTGGAGAATTATTGCCAATAGAACTCTTTGGGCTCAGTTTCTTCATCACTGCTTAGGACTGCGTTGGCAATATTCGCAAGAATCAACTGAGCTGGCCCTCCCATGACGAGTAAATAACGCTAAACGGAAAACGCTAAAAAATTCACCCCTCCTTACTAAGTCAACTCCCTTAAGAAGGGTAGCCTCTTTCATATAAAATAATCATCCTAGACAACAAGCTGAACAGAGAAACTATCCTGTCTGTACAGTACAGCTTCAACGTAAATGGACGAATTTAAAAAGACATAATGAAACTAAATGGAAGAATTCGGTGCAGGAACTCTTCTCGCTCGCGCAACACACCAAGTTCTTGAATTAGCACTCTTACAATTCACAATCATCCTGAAAATCAGACAGATGGATGAAAAACCTATTATATATCTACTGAAAAAGCCCTCTATATGAATAATGTCCAAGAATCTGATTACATGACGAGGGTTCACCCATCTCTAACCCGCTTAAGCAGGTTGACTCGTGCGAATATTATTCGCATTATATATATATATATATATATATATATATATATATATATATATATATATATATATATATATATTTATGATAAAATTTAACTTGGGACCGTCCCAGGTGAATCCCGGGTTGACACAAAAAAAGCTCGAAATTCCTGACAATGGCGGATACGAAGCGCAAGCTGCACAGAAGAAAGATAAGTTTGAAGTTGGTATCCTCGAATATTATAATCCTTAATGGACTTTTATTTTAAATTCATTGTATTCTCGCTTTGTATATCCTTTATACATTTTCATTGCATTTTTTGACCAAAATTTCACGGATTTCCTCGTGTTATTTGGGTTTGTCGGCATTCAACTCTCTATTCTTAAATGAAATGGACACTTTGTACCCCTTCATCGACGTCATAAGCTTATCCACTTAAACTTCTCGTGTGCCATGTTTTTCATTCATAGTAACTGTTTGTCCTTTGGGCTACTACGCAGATCATGCTACAATATGTATCGTCCAATCCGAGTTAGGGATATTGCATGAGGCGAGTCAGCCCGGCAAAGCAGGTCAAACAGGGTTACAAC
The DNA here is from genome assembly GCA_900291935.2 of Cassiopea xamachana. Taxonomy (NCBI): domain Eukaryota; kingdom Metazoa; phylum Cnidaria; class Scyphozoa; order Rhizostomeae; family Cassiopeidae; genus Cassiopea; species Cassiopea xamachana. The sequence goes on along the minus strand of OLMO02000238.1, from coordinate 10,762,135 downwards.
AGGGAGCCAAACCGCATTACAGGGTTGACTCGCTTCATGTAATGTGAAGTGCAACTTCCTTATGGACATTTGTTGATGCCGAGCTAGCTGTTTTTCATCTACCAAGCTAAAAGTGGTTTAGAGATGGGTAAACCCTCTTCATATAGTCAGGCCCCAAAAAAGCAATGGATGCATACCTCTCTTGCGTTGTTGTCTCCTTAGGCTCTTTATCTTTTGACTTTGCAGTTGCCCCTGAGGCAGTTGGTTCTGATGCTATATTTACTCTCCCTGCTTTGCTACTGCTTCTAGTCCTGGTTTCACGCTTTCCCTCTCTTCCAGCAATTTCATTTGATGATACTCTTGTTTCAGATTCTTTCTATAGATATAACATGAAAAAAGAAGTGACATTGAAAAAGAGAGCAGATGACTGGTGTCTCAGCTCAGAGCAGGAGCATACCTGAAACAAACTTAAATCAATTTATCCTCCTATTAGTATTCTTTCTGTAAATCTCCTACATGTGGCTTCAGTATCTCCAATCAACGAAGATGTCTACATTTTTGTCTGAAAAGCTTTTGTTATTCCTATCTGAATCACAAAGCCATATATAGTAAACTTCAACATATCAACATGCACTCCTCGGTTTTAGAAGTTCCTAGCCTTCCTAAGTATTCACGAAAAATATTTTGGTATCCTGAAGTTTACACGAAATTTATAGAAAATTTAGAATTATCAGTTTTATACATTTATTCCAACTAATATGATACACGCCATCTCTATTGCTTTTCTAACAGAAACAGCGGAAGAGGAAACAGAAGGTGAATAATGAATATCATATCGGAATGGTTGGATAAAGAAAACCAAAAAGTTGTTTTATCAAGGACTACTAACTTGATCGTCAGTCCCCTTGTCCTTTTTCTTGTCTTCTCTTCTTTGTTCTCGTTCCTTCTTTTTCTCACGCTCCTTCTACAAGTAGTATGCAAATATTGGAACTAACAAAGGTATTGATATTTTCAATGACATTCTTGATATTATCCAAAGACCAATAACTGCTAATATAACATTTATTCTTGCTCGTGTAATGACCTACTAAACAAAAGTCAAGTGCAGTGAAGGCATGAAAAGGTTTATGCTAATAAACGATGACCTAAAATCTTGGAGATCCTTGACGCAGCAATGGTTGAAAATAGTATTCAAAATACAAAATTAAACATTTATGAAAAGTCGTAACAAAGAGAGCATGTGAGAGAACCCTGCGTAAAGTTCTTATTGTCTAAAAGCATGGGCCACGAGCATTTAGCATATCATCGAAAGTTTTTAATGAACTCGTGCAGCATTTGGGTACTTTCTGCACTGATAATAGTGCGTAAATTATGCTATTCTTCTGAGGATGTAGAGTACATTTCAGTTACTGCAGACTGTAGTAGAAAACGACCTGTACAGCTCATAATAAACAGCTTTTGACTTTCCCTATGAATTCAATCTGTACTAATATTCGATATGTAGCAAAGGCAGACTTATCCTTGGCTAAGGCGGAATTATCCTTGACTGTAATTCCTCACTATCATATGCTTATGCTATTTTGCTACAAAATAGCATAAGCCTTTTATAAGAAACCATAGCCTCCGGCAATAAAATACCCCCAATGTTTATCGTTTTACTGCTAAACTGTATAAACATTAATGATAATGAGACAAGCCATTTATGAAGTTAATCTACTCAATTTAAAGCTAGATGACATAAAAATTCGAAAAGGAAAACACATTGGTGAAGGAGAAGTCCCCCTTAGTGAAAGTAAAATGGAGTTGCCATAACTACGGAAAGATCAAGCTACTAGCGATGTTAATGAGAAAAGTAAATTTGTCTTTCACCACGGGGAAACATAATATACTAAAAGACATTGGATTAGGGTAATAACTAAAATAATTTATAATGAAATTCTACTACGTGATTGAACTTCAATCAGTAGGCCAATAGTAGTGAATCTTTAAAAGTCACTATGCATTCACTCGTTCCTCCCTCTCGAATACTTTTTTTCAAGAATGTATACCAGGAAATTCTTCTTGCAACCCCCCTGCTTGATAATTTTGAACCAAGATGAGATTGTCTGGCCCCGACTCAGAACTTGCATCGCTAGATGAACGCTTAAAAAGAGAGGAATTGCCTTCAGAAGCACTGACAACGTGTTGATAAAATTGAAAGAGGATAATGGACACTTTTTGTATGTTGCAAATATGCATTACTAGGACATTCTACCAGCCTAGCCGTTTATTAAAAGCTCCGAGGTATTTAGCTTTGGACTTTTTTTCCAACTCCCTTCTATGCCGGTCTGGAGAGTACGACTTATTTCAGCAATGGATATTCCTTCCCCCTTAAAATGCTGATCATACTAAATAAAATATTTCTCGCAATGTAACCACCTCAACTAAAATATCAACAGCAACACATTTTGTTGAAATACGCAAAGGAGAATTTACTGCACTGCCATAACTAGCCGCATCACAAATAGTTACTAGTGAACGAGAGTTATTTATTACTGTGTATTGAACACTATTCCATTATTATATATTCAACGTTTAGTTGTTCTTTGCCACTGGGGATATTTCTAATTTCTTATCATGGTAGTATATTTGTTGATCAATTTTATTTTGGATAATAAATGAATGAAGGCAATAAATAAATAAAGAATCGAAACAGAGAGCAATCTCGCAAGTTGGTGGATGATTGGAAAGAGCAATATCGTAGTAAACACTAGTGAATACGATTCATTGAGTGAAAGAAAATTTGACTGAACAAATGATCCAACTAATGTAGATACGAAATATCAGAAAGACTCCTAGTTTGTGTTTTCTACTTAGAACTATAACCGAATGAATCAAAATTACAATGCATGGGTACATGTACCGCTATACCGGGGGTAGCCTCCTTACATTTCTCCCCCCCCCTAACAAAACCAAATTGAATATAGTCATAAATATAACGACGATGATAGAGCTAGTGCACCCCAAGGTATAGTTCCTGGTAATTTTCGCACTTGTCTCTCACGTCTTGGGTAATGTATAATAACTTCAGCTTCCGAATCGTTACTGTCTTGGGCTTCTACTGCGAAGTCACTTTCCGAGGATGAGTCGTACGACAGTTCACTGTCAGTATCTGCAATACTCCGGCGATCTAATACACTCTCATCGGATTCATTGACTTGTCTAGCACCTGCTATTGCGGGTAAAAGGCGATCGTGATGGACGACTTTCTGTTCTCCTTTCGAATTTTGTATTCTAAAATTAACTCCGTTTGGCAATTTTTTACATACCGTCCATGGGCCATTTCGTCGAGGTGCCAATTTTCGGTTTTCACCGGTTTTATAATGTTTTGTCTTTAACCAAATCTTCTGCCCCTCCTGGTAATGAATAACACGAAGGTTACTATTGTAATGTGGTTGCATTTTGACTTTACTTATTTCCAGTGTTTCAATGACATGATTATAAACGTCATTAATTGAGACGCAAAGTTCCTTTTGGTAGTCGCTTGGAGAGTTATAATCAAATCACTGCTGATGACCATCTTGAAAGACAACGTCTTGAGGTAAAGTAGCTGATCTTCCAAATATAACATTGTACGGCACGCAATTCGTACCTTTACTTATGGTAGTATTCAAAGAAAAAACGAGTCGATGCAGAATTTTGCGCCATGGAGTCTGGGGAAGACGACAATGCAACAAAATAGATCTTAACATGTCTTTAACAGTGCGGATGTTCCTCTCCGCAAAGCCATTGCCTTGACTGTGGTACGCTGAGGATCTTTGTTTTTCAATGCCAAGGGTGTTACAAATTTCATTCATGACGTGTCCGTCTACATTAGATCCCTAATCGGAAAGTAAATACAAGGGAATGCCGTGCACATAAATCCAATTGTTTAACAATGCACTTGCAATAACAGGAGCCGTTTGATCTTTCAAAGGGACTGTGGTGATAAACTTGGAAGAAATATCCCCGATAAGTAATATATAAGCGTAATCACTATTGTCTTTCGGCAAGTAGGCAATGTCAATAGATATGAATTGCATAGGCTTGTTTGGAACAAATATTTTAAGCAATGGAGCTTTCGGAGGATGGTTATCGCATTTAGTTTGTTGGCATGTTTCGCATGCTGCCGTGAAGATTCGCACGAAATTGTACATGTTGGGCCAATAAAACCTTTCTTTCAATAAATTGTATATTTTATCTGTTCCAAAATGTGCAATATTGTGATATTCCCGAACAACTAATTGGCGTAGTGACGGTGGAAGTAAGGGACGTCCAGATTTCGTTAACAATTCGTTTTCAATTCTTAGTTGATGTTGCACTCTTTTTAGTCGGCCTTTCGGAATTTTAGTGTTATCATGAATATGTTGCAATGCGTCTCGAATTAAAGGGTCCTTTGACTGTTCGTCCTTTAACTGCGTGTGAAAATTCTCATGGTTTGCAAATAATGCATATATCTTATTATCAAAATCAGATGTTGGTTGACTTGGAGAGGCGGCTTCATTGCGTGACAGAGCGTCAGCTTTGAGATTGTCTTTACCCATAATCATATTCCTCGAGTTCTGACAACCATCGTTTGAGCTTCCCTTGTGGATTTTGCTTTTCACGAAGGTGGGTCAAAGGGTTATGGTCGGAACGTAAGATAAATTTAGTACCAGCTAGGTACACATGCCAGTGTCTTACAGCAACTATCAGTGCAAACGTTTCTTTGTCAGTGGCTGACCAATTTCTCTGTGACTTTTGTAAAGATGTTGAAAAATAGGCGACAGGATGTAGTTCATTGTCAGCTCCACGTTGGGATAGGACCCCACCCACGGCAAGGTTACTGGCGTCTAATTCAAGAATGAAAGGCGTCTCGAGATTAGGGAATTGTAAGATAGGCCTCGATAGTAGGTTTCCTTTTAACTGGTTAAATGCCTTCTCGCAATTGTCTGACCATTGAAAATTTGCATGTTCGCTTGTTAGTGAATTCAAGGGCTGACTGATTTCTGCAAAATCTGCAATAAATGCTTGATAAAAGCCAGCCAATCCAAGAAATGCTTTTAGTTTTTTCTTTGTAGATGGTCTCTGATAGGTTTGGATAGCCTCTGTAAGACGATTTTGAGGTTTGATGCCGTGGCGTGATAATTCAAATCCTAAAAAGTCTACCTTGTCACTCGCAAAAACACATTTTGAAAGCTTTAGGGAAATTCCGGAAGTCTGCAAACGCTGGAAAAGCTGCTCAATATCGGTAAGATGTTCTTCAAATGTTCTACTGAAAATGACGATATCATCCATGTACGCTAAGATACGATTGGTTTTTAGTCCTGCCAATGTGATGTCCATCATACGCTGGTACGAAGCTCCTGCGTTGCAGAGTCCAAATGGGGTCACGTTAAACGCGTACTTTCCCCGTGGCAAGGAAAAAGCCGTCTTTTCTTTATCTTCCTCAGCCAAGGGCATTGACCAATAAGCTGACGCTGCGTCTAGCGTGGGCCAAAATCGAGCACCGTGCATTTTATCAATCACGTCACGAATATGGGGTAAGGGATAGGAATCCTTTTTGCTGACGTCATTGAGACCCCGAAAATCACACACAAAACGTAAGGAACCGTCCTTTTTTTGACAAGAATTACAGGTGCGTTCCATGGCGATGATGAATGACGAATAATATTGTTTTCCAGCATTTCAGAAATCTGATGGTCAATTTCTGCGTGCCATGCATGAGGAATACGATAAGGGTTGCGTTTGACTGGTTGGGCTTCATTTGTAACTATGCGATGTTGCATATTTTTCACAAGGGTGGGTTTTTTTGGATTTGGTGCAAAGATATCACCATATCTCGAAATTAAGCATGAGATTTTGTCTTTTTCATCCTGTGAAAGATTTTCTCCATACACTAGATCAGTGACTAAATTGATGGAGTCATCTTGATTTGGGATATCAATTCTTGCGATTGTTTCCCCGACTTCGAGCAAAGATCCAACTCGTTTTTTAGCTTTTAAAGAAACAATTTCATCACTAGTGTTTAGAAAAGAGACCTGAAAACCGCCCTCGATAATGGGGGTGATTCTGCATCGCGTGGCATACACTACTGGCGTTTCTGATAACGTTAATGGGTCAAAATCAGCAGTGAGTAAGGAGAATGATTTACCACATTGAACATTGACAATACTTTCGGACCGTGCAGGTAAAGAAACAGCATTTGTTAACTTGACCCCATTGTTTTCATTGAGTGTCACGCAATTATACCACAATGAACCCAGCTTAATTTTATTGCTCTGAAAGTCAAATTGGACCGTGCGAAATTGTGATAAAAAATCCCGTCCCAACAAAACATTTCTGTAGGATTTTGAGTCAAGTACTTTCATATTTTGGTAAACAACTGCGTCTTTGACTCCGATTTTTACGCACACTGACCCCCTTATTTTCATCTCATGTCCAGAGGCATCGATTAAGCCATGATCTGATTGGCGAATGTTGCTCGCTAAACCTAATTTTTCTAAACTACCAAGGTCTATCAAAGAACAGAAAGCCCCTGTGTCCAACAACACATTCAAGTACGAATCAGCAACCTTTATTTTTAAAACAGCAGAAAATTTGTCCTTTACTTCAATGTTTTTAGTTTTTTGGCCTTCTAGTCATTGATGCTTCGGGCATGTAGGGCTCCATGCATCGTGTCCTTGAGAACCGCACGATTGGCAAAATCTTGAAGGGCATTCCCGCACAAAATGGTCGGGGCTTTGGCAGGAACGACACTTGCGAGGTGGACGATTGCCTTGATAGCGGCCTCGAAAATTTCTTCTGCCTGCAAAGCTTTTGTTTCCATTTGGCCTTTTGTTGTTGACGTACTGAATGTTGGGTTTATGGTCATTACCCCCTGGATTATTCAGTGAAATTGCTTGGACTTTCTCTAGTACTTTCGCCGTGATTATATCGACAAGGGTTTCTGGATCAACAGACATGCAATGATCCTACGGCGTCGGTTTCTTAGATGTGAATGATTCGATTCCCGCTATTTGCAATCTTGTTGTTTCCTTTGCTAACTCGTTGATGTTTGCTGAATGGAAATTTGGCAAAGATTTTAGGGCAGTTTGCATTCTTAAATGGAGTCCCTTCACAAAATAATCCTTAGCAATAGTATTGCGTGTATCGACGTTAAATGTTGGGTAGGCCAGGGTTACCAGTTCCTGAATTTTATAGGCAAATGTCTGAGCAGATTCATCAGCATTTCGCATTCGATTAGACAATTCATTTATCGCCAGCTCTCTGTCCTGGTTTCCCCTCTCGAACTCTTTCAATAATTCTTCCTTGACTTTATCAGGGTTTTCTTATCTTCATTTCCAAGTCTCATGTAAACATCAAACGCTCGACCTTCCAGCCTACTCGCTATGCTTTGGGCACATTTTTCATCCTCGTAACCCTTGAGAGAAGAGTGGATTGAAACTTTTTCGAGAAATACCTTCACATTGCCAGTTCCGTCAAAACTCTTTATTTTCGAATCCATGTTGAGTATTCGGTTATAGTAATGTAGATACGAAATATCAGAAAGAATCCGAGTTTGTTTTTTCTAATTAGAACTATAACCGAATGAATCAAAATTACAATGCATGGGTACATGTACCGCTATACCGGGGATAGCCTCCTTACACTAAGAGAAAAATTGAGAGATTACTAACTATGTGGCCTGTAATGATCAGCAGAGCCCATTAATCTGCGTGAGCGCCCAGGCACCACAAATGGACATACTAACTTTTTCTTAAGCCTAGCGCACACAGCAGATTTTTATCGTTGCGAGATGCAATTTTTGTCTTTAATTAAAAAGTCTGCTGTGTGCGGTGCCTTAGAACTAACGATTTTCATCGCAAGAGACTGAGTTTTGAGATCACGCATGCTAGATATTTGCTTTTGATCACAAAAGACCAAAAACGAAGATATACTATGTGCGGCGTGTCAAGAAAAATCGTGGAACACGTGACTTACTAAGCCAATAGAAGCGCAGAAAATTGGCCTGAAATATAGCGGCGTTAGAAGAATATTTCACGGAGGAGCGCTTCAGATATTGCTTCTATCAACGACAAATATCTGCTGTGTGCTGCAGCTGGAAGATCTTACTATCACAAATCGCAACAATAAAAATCTGCTGTGTGCACTAGGCTTTAGGCCTGCCCAGACAGACACAAAGTAATTCTAATGGGGCTTTATGATCAGAAGTATTATGCTTTGAATGAGATTTAGAGTATCTCACATGGAAATGCATGGTATTATGACTTGCTATGGAAAAAATCAATCGCAATGGTATGCAAAATAAATGAAAGGCTTATGTCTAAAATGTATATACAATAATCAGAGTATTTTTATATACCTTCCCCTTTCCTTTTCCTTTTCCCTTCTGCTTTCCTCTTCTTCTTCCTTTCTCGTTCTTAGCTTTCTTATCTTCATCAGGCAATGAAGAGTCAGCAGACGTATCGCTATCGTTCTCGCTAGCAATGCTTTCATTGTCCACATCTGCGTTGTTCAAGATTTCATTCTCACCAGATTTATTCTCTGCTGCCTCAGCATCTGTTGGAGCTAGTTTGTCTTTAGCCACCGTTGTAGAAGTACCATCTATCAATGAGTGGTCTTCAGCAACATCAAGCAGTCGTTTCTTCTTCGTTTTGGCACCACTGGTTTTGTCTTCTGTAGCCTTGCCCTCGTTGACCTTTCGATCAGGTGCTTTGTCACGNTATTCTCTGCTGCCTCAGCATCTGTTGGAGCTAGTTTGTCTTTAGCCACCGTTGTAGAAGTACCATCTATCAATGAGTGGTCTTCAACAACATCAAGAAGTCGTTTCTTCTTCGTTTTGGCACCACTGGTTTTGTCTTCTGTAGCCTTGCCCTCGTTGACCTTTCGATCAGGTGCTTTGTCACGTGACTTACTATGCTAATAGAAGAGCAGAGAATTGGCCTGAAATATGCAGCGTTAGAGGAATATTTCACGGAGGAGCGCTTCAGATATTGCTTCTATCAACGACAAATATCTGCTGTGTGCTGCAGCTGGAAGATCTTACTATCACAAATCGCAACAATAAAAATCTGCTGTGTGCACTAGGCTTTAGGCCTGCCCAGACAGACACAAAGTAATTCTAATGGGGCTTGATGATCAGGAGTATTATGCTTTGAATGAGATTCTAGAGTATCGCAATGGTATGCAAAGTAAATGAAAGGCTTATGTCTAAACTGTATATACAATAATCAGAGTATTTTTATATACCTTCCCCTTTCCTTTTCCTTTTCCCTTCTGCTTTCCTCTTCTTCTTCCTTTCT
>OLMO02000238.1:10727336-10739347 GCA_900291935.2 Cassiopea xamachana | reverse complement strand
CAACGCATGCAACGCCAATACAACGTACAATTGCGCTTTATCAATTATAAACGTGGCGATAAAGTATGGCTAAAAATCAAACATTATAAAACAGGAGAAAATCGGAAACTCGCACCACGGAGAACTGGTCCATGGAAAGTTTTACGAAAATTGCCCAACGGGGTTAATTTTGAAATTGCGAATGCCCAAAAGGAAAAGAAAATCGTTCATCACAATCGCTTATTGCCGGTCATCGAAAATGAATTCACCGAGTTTACGCCAACCAAGTGTCCACCCCATGACGATATTGAAGAGAATTTTTCACACAATACGATAGAGTCTTCGTCAGAAAGTGATTATTTTCCATCAGATTCAGGTAACAGTGATGAGGAGGAGGCAGATAACAATGAAAATGACATTGTAATTCGCAACTACCCCAGACGACAAAGACGAGCACAATACATCCCAGGAGCTATCCCGTGGGAAACAGTTCATTTTTAAGTACATTATTCGAATTTTATATTAGTGTAGATTATTATTCGTTATAGGGGGAGGGTAATGTAGGGTAGTCACCCCCGGCTAGGGTTTTTTGGTTCTCTATATATTCCGTTGTTTGTTAGCTGTCTGCATTCTGTCACAGTACTTTAGAGTAAGCTAAACTTAGGCCAATCCTAATTCAGTAACGATAACACTCCAGCCCACTGTGCACACCCCCATTGGTATGGATCTGACAAAGATGTCTGTCTGTCATCCTAGTTCTCAATCTGCTTTTGTTCATATGAAATAGAGAGTGTTCGCTAAAAAATGAATTTTCAGGAAAAACTCATTGGCATTTCAAGTGTCACCAGAGAAAGTTTGGTATTGTCCAAACTCTGATAGAGGCCAGTGATTTAAATAGGGATATGTTCACTCCTCAGTGAGTTATCACATTTTATGTCATTAAGCATTAATTGTAAATCTTTTCCCACTTCTTCTGCATCTACGAAGAAGGGATTCTTAAATAGCATGATTTTCTCTTACGGGAAATAAATTCTTGGAAATCACCGGCTGACTTTATGGTCATATGCAAATGTTTCTTTTTTATAGAAAAGTTAACATCCTTTGAATTTCACTCTTAATGTTAGAAGCTTTCGTGTACATCAGAGGTCTCAAACTTGCGGCCCGCGGGCCATTTGCCGCCCTCAGAGCAAAATTCTGCGGCCCTCATCTTAAAATAAAATATAGTACTTGAGTGGCCTGCAGAAAAAGTGATCAAGGAAAGAGCCTCTCAGGCTACGTTCACACGGGGCCGGCCGAATATTTGAAAGGCCAAATAGTAAGTAAGTTAAGTACACTCTTTTTTTATAAGAATAAAGTCTATAAGAATATTGAGGCTCAAAATTGCTAAAATTTAAGAATAATTTAAGAATATTGCCAGGCTCAACCTTCATCAAAACTAAAATATTTTGTTAATCGAATCAAAACTTTATACGAGAATGGATGGTTCATGGGACAAATCGAGTACTTCAATAAAACTCATGCCAAATATAGAGTTATGTATTCAGATGATAGCGAGGACTACATTGGCATTGATGATATTGATGGTGTTGAAATAATGCTTTTGGACTAAAACCGTATTTTGACTTGTTCTGTTTGTTCTCGCTGAAATTTATGATGAATCAACACATCAAAAATTATTTAATATGTTTCTTTGATCTTAAGGCGAATTTACACCTGGTGTTGAGCAAGAAAAATTTAAGAATAATTTAAGAATAATCTGAGGCTCAAAACCGAAAATTTTTAAGAACATTGAGGCTCAGAAAAAAATTAGGTATTCTTATAAAAAGAAAAGAGTGTAGCCGATCAAAAATAAAGTCGCTTAGGCATTGCGTTTACACGGGGCCGGTCAGTTAAGTTCATGACATGTGCAGAGTACGAAATGTGCCAAATCTATTGTAAACAAAGGTAGCATCCTCATTTCCTCTCATTCGATCAGACGAGTTTGCAAACATGAGAAACTGGCGTACAAAAGAAAAAGAAAGTGAAATTAATTTTGTTTGGGCTGACGACAGCGTATGATGGAAGTTATCTGAGAGTATAGTAACCATCGAAGCAATACCTACTATATTTGCTACACTACCGTTCAAAAAGTGTTGGTACGCTTCGATAAAAGAATGATGGCTTCGAATTAGTTTTTCTGGCAACGGAAAATTGTTGTGATGTGCAGAGTCTTATTTTCAAGTAGTGCATTTCTAAAAATTGTAGAAAATGCCAATGAGTTTAAGAAACATTTTAACTTTCACCTTTTGCTTTCTAAAATATAAAATTTAGCAAATTGACCGCTGATAAAAGTATAGTTATGGACTCACATCAGAGGATCTAAAACTGGGAAAGTCGTAAGACGTTAAAAAATTTTGGTAAACTTCTCTGGCCTACCAACCTATACTAGATGTTATACAGTTCTTGATTCAAAGAACGTTTCTCACACAGTAAAAGCTGCACTCTTTGAGTAGCTCCCAATTGTCTCAATTTTGCTTTAGTTTTTGTCTGTACTTTTGCAAAAAAACAATTTCCAAACGCTTCTCGTACGATATTTTATAACGCTTGAAACCTCCGATTTCGTTGTTTCTAGCCTAGAAAATGTTCATGGTTAATTGTTTTCGAATACTGTGTTGCAACTGAAAAACTTCAAAACATAAACAATGTCTTTCGAAAATTCCATGTTTAAGAAACACTTTAACTTTCACCTTTTGCTTTCTAAAATATAAAATTTAGCAAATTGACCGCTGATAAAAGCATAATTATGGACCCACATCAGGGGCTCTAAAACTGGCAAAGTCACTGTGACGTTCAAAAATTTTCGTAAACTTCTCTGGCCGACCAACCCATAGTAGATGTTTTAAATGACGTCCTGGTTCTTCTTCTCAGTATGACGTAAAGTGATGCAAACAAGAACATTCCATTTTGTAACAAGGCATTTTCAGCCATACTAAAAGGGCACTACCTCTAAATTTTTCTAGGGGTAAACCCCCCAATACCCATTGCTAAGCATCATAATTATGACAGGTTATATTGGAATGCAATCTATTGGTAAAGATTTGCGACATGCAAGATTTTCTAACTTTGAATTTGCTTTCTAAATAAATACCACCTCCAGTCCTGTTCAGCTGCCTACAGGCACGCTTTGTAATTATGTATTTTCATACTTAATGTTCGTAGTAACAAATAATAAAGCTTCATCAAAGGTTAGAACTTCATACAATGTGATAGTTGACCTTTGTCAGTAAACAATTTTGAGCTCCACAACCCCCCCTCAAAATTTCCATCACTTTATGTCCCTGACTTTACATATGTGCACATAGAAGGGCTCTATAATAAAAGTCCGCCTAGAGGCTCTAGACTTGTTAGTGTGGTCCTGCACATCTGTGTTCCTTACAGCAATAACTCGAGTCTTCTGAATAGAAAATGTTTATTGTGTTACCTTGTTCTGCAAAAAAAGTGCAAGAAAAGTGCAAAGTACTATTCTATCCACATAATAGGGGGTCCAGTGCCATCATCCCCCCAGATTTGATAGGCCTACTGCAATTTAATAGTATTTAACTTTACAAGTATTAGCTTTTCATGTAAACCTGATTGCTAAATTTTCCACCAATGCAGTGGCGGCTCGTGCTAATGCGCATTATGGGCAATGCCCCCACCGAAAAATAAATGAAAAGAAAAAACTGTGCTATTAAGTTATAACAGTGAGAAAAATGTAAAATGTTATATCCTAGCTTGTTTCGCCAGGCATCCAGGGGCGCAAGATTCGATTACTTCTCATTGTGTTGACTTGAGTCTCGTACTTACTTACTCTCCCTGTACCGTCAGGTACACAAGGCAGAGAGAAGAGATCACCACCTAATCCGCTCCCTTGCTTTTTCATTCAGGTCAATCCAAGAGATGTTACCAGTTCAGCCTCGTACGTAAGAATTAAACAATGATGTCATTTTCTGAGCAAACTAGATTCTGCCCTTGGGATTGGCTACCTGACATGCGCAATAGCACGGATCAAAAGCCAAATGCCGAAAAAAGAAGTAGCCAATTGGCTGAAATTGACGAAATTTGGGCAAGAAACATCTTGCCCTCTCCGGTACAACTACTGATCTCAAGACTGGATCGCGCATTGGCTATCAGAACACGAAGCCAGAGGAATTGCTTGGCGGCCATCTTGGTCTAAGGAAGTACAAAAATGGAGAGAACTGTCGAGGAGTTGAAGAGCAGCTGCTATAGATTAGACTAAGGAAAGAAGCTGTTGAAATAGGTTTTGGAAATTATTTTAGGCTATGAAACTAAGCATTTAATCAATGGTACCTTAACTGGAAACGAATAGCATCCAAGGTCTATGATCAGCATTGCTTTATTGGTGCTTGAACAAAACTAGTTTTGTTAGTTGCTTCCTGATTTTCTTTTCGCATGTCTTTGCATTTAATTCCTTGCCAAGATGATGCAGCCGTATTTTACAATAGCATAGCGATACAATTTTGACTAGCGAGAAAATGTGATTGTCTGTTGCTTGCAGCACTATTGTGTAGGTGCGGAAAACTTGTTGTTTAATTATAAAGATTCAAATTTACTCCAAATTCTGACAACATGCTGAGGTGGCAGGAAGTGCTATCACATATTAAAGAGATAACCTTAGCCCCAACTTCCAATAGCTTTCTAAGACATATCTTGATTAGAGTTGCATGTTCAATGCCATTTAATCCATTAACTAGAAAATATGCACATGGAACTTTCGGTGCGCTATTTACAGCAACCACCATTAAAACAAGTGCATCCTTAGCTAGCGGAAGTGTGTCATTATCATCTATACCAATGCCAAGATCTACAAACCCACAGTATTTCTGCCCATCCCATTCTGCATGTGTGCTGATGGCTATCTCATCTCTCATAAGTCAGCAAAGAACTTCATGGTATTTTTCTCTTTCAGAAATGACAGAAGCTTGAAGTGCGTCAAAGCTGGCTCCGTAAATTCTGGCTCCGCTGGAACTTTACTGTACCATTTCCTAATTTGTGCTGGATGTGGAAGTGCCAAATTTAGAGTTTTCCTTACAAAGTAATATGCTGTACTAGAAGAAATTGTAATGTGATAGCAAATGAACACAATTCCTCTGAATACCTGTATCTCTTATCTGATTTCAATCTGGAAACAACTCTTTCCATGGGACCAAGGGCTGTTCCAGATAGTGACTCGTGGAGATTGCTTTCACAATTGGATGAAATTATGCGCTTCTCCTTTAGGCATATTATGACTGACGTTAATCAGGCGCGGATCCAGACCTGAATTCTGACCGGTTTACAAAACATGGAGGGATTGAGAGGGCGATGCCTGGGGAAAGACCACACCTTTTAGCTTGTCAGAAAACATGGGTAACGCTCTTTACTATAAAAAATGATTATCCAACTAAGCTTCCACCAAACGTTTTCAAAACAAAACAAGGCTGTTTGAAGCAATGAAAATTAAAAAATAAATCGTAAATTTCTTCTCCAACTAATGGAATAGCATTATCTTTTATCCGTTTACTTTCATGCATATGGAACTGTCATTTGATGTTTGTCAAGCACACTATTGCTGGAAAGTCGAATCACTTAAGTCTTAATCATTTAAGATATTTCTCATCATCATTCTCCTTGGATGCATTGCTGCAAAGTCGTCTATCATATTTTCCAAATCGAGAGGCAAATGCTTATGGACGTGCAGTGCAGCCAATCCATTTAATCGATCCATTAAAAAATATAAGAAACAAGCCTGCCTAAATTGAACTAGTGAAAAAAGCATCTGTAATAGTCAACAAGCTAGAGAATTTTACTTTTCCAACGTCATTAAAAACATTTCCCACTGTAGATTGTAAAATAATAGCAACTGTTTGGGCATTACTTCGAATGCAAATTATATTATTTTTCTGCTTTGAGCTTTTCAACAAAAACGCAAACCAGCTAAAGGAAACAAATTATCGCTCTACATATAACTATCTATACTTCTGATAGGTAAGTTAAAAGCGAATGTGCATATCCGATTTTCTTAGTAGTTCAATAATTTTTATGTGTTTTTGAGCTAACTGGATTTGAAAATTGTGATCAGCAGGGTTATGATACAATCACGAAATTGAAATCAGAAGTATTAAAAAAGCAGTCTTTACCATATAGCAGCAGGTTTCGAGCTCATCCCTGAAGCCTGTATCATCCTCATCCTCTGCACTATGCCTTCATTCACAAATGCCTGTGCATGTACATCACCCCTTAGATCCCTAAATTCTCCACGCCTCCCTTTAATATCGGAAGCCCTTAAAGTGCATTCGTACTTTTCTTTTATTCGTTTAATCTCTCCTTCACCCTTTTCCTTACGGGCACTGTGAAGTAGACAAAGATCTCCCATTTCTGAGTCAGTCATTTCTATCTTCTAGTAGTGCTCTCTCTTGTTCTGTTCGATGGAAATCTACTTCCCTTGCAAGTCACAGTTTACTTCCTTCAGAAAAGGTTTACTTCCTAATCGACACAGGTTCACTGACTTTAAATAATCGTCTACCGGTTTACGGAAGTCTCTGTACCGGTTTACTCAGCCCTTATTGGTTTATAACATTACAAAGATTACAAAGGACTGATGTCAAAACAATTGAAAATATCACAGCTATTCGAGTGAATCACATGTGCAAATACGTTACGAACTAACTGATGACAGATGCTCCAATGACGTGACCTCCAACAGAATCATAGCAAATAAAGCTAAAAAGTGACGCTATGATTATGTCATCGATTGTTTTATTGCTTAATTATGTCGAATTGACACATGTCATGGCTAATAAGATGCATGGCCTTGTTCATCTGAAACTGGAATTGATTTGGACCAAAGTTGTTTTTGATTTTCTGCAATATTGGAGAGATATTAAAAAACTTATCTTTGATTTGGAAACCTGACCGATGCACGGAAACCGGTGAAACCGGTCTGGATCCGCGCCTGTTAATGATATGACAATAGCTAGTAATCATCTTCTTTCTGTTGTGAAGTCTTAAGCTTCATTTTCAATAAATCAAGTTTTGTATAAGCACAACTGAATTCTTCTTTATTTTCCTTGGAGAATGAAACAGGCTGTATGCATGATCATTTGAAATAAGTTTTCTAATCTTATTCTCAGGGCTCGATAGCTGTTCAGCTTGTGCTGAGTTTGAGGGGTCTGGTATCGCTGTTTCATCCACAGTGCATTCTCTAGATGCTGGGGCTTTTTTATTATTTATCTATGGAAGATAAAGGGAATGCAGCAAGTAAGACTTTCTAGTGTCACTCCCTTCTGAATGACTTTGGGAAGGTAGCAGGATTGTAAGAATCATTATAATTGTAAGAAAGTAGGAACCCCTGCTATCTTTTGTATGCAATTTGCTGCAAATACTATTGGATTTATGTTAATGGTGTATCTGTCCCTGTTGTATATATCCAATGGTAAATAGACACAGTGTAAATCATTTGCTTGCAAATATTTTATACTGCCCATTTAACTCTCAGTATAATCATTTTCTTATGAAAACTATGAAGCTCATTTCATTTCATTTCATTTTATTTTAACAACTAAGGGGAGGGTAGCCCTTCAGTTCAAAAAAGAACTGATTTACAAGGGGCCCTCCCATAAAATAATTACAAATAAATTAAATTACTCTTAACATTACAATTATAATTTACAATTTAAAAAAAATAGTAATAATATTTAGTATCTAACAAAAAATATTTTACAACCCTAAATTAATTTTTGAAAAGAGTTTAGGGAAGATGCTTGCTTTGACTCAGCTGCGAGGCCATTCCACAACTTTGCTCCCCTGAAAGAGAAACACTTTTGCCCATTTGATGTCCTTTTCTTTGGTAGCCTCAGGTCTGCCTCTGTGCTACGCAAGTTGTAGAAAGAAAATTGGGAATTTCTCATAAAAAGTTCAGACAAGTATCGAGACAGGGGCGGATCTAGACTGTCGCACAGGTCGCACATGCGACAGTCAACATTCAGCTGCACGACAGTATTTTTAGTCACTTGGAAAGTTTTCTTATTTGTACCATCTAATTTGTACTTCATCGAATCAGCTCTAAGATGGATTTTTCTGCTTGCTCAAAGAGGTAGGGAATTATGTAGAAGTGTCTTACATTTTCCTATTCTGTGGAGGAGCTAGTCAGACAGAGGAGATCCCTTGTTTGTAATCTGTATTCCGGATTGTTAAATCTTACAGGTTTTACTGAAGCCCAACAGGGCAACAAAGTAGATAGAGTAAGATATCTGTGCACAGGATGCTTCTTACCCACTGTCGCACGACTGTCGCACGACTGTCGCACGACTGTCGCACGACTGTCGCACGACTGTCGCACGACTGTCGCACGACTGTCGCACGACTGTCGCACGACTGTCGCACGACTGTCGCACAATTTGCATATGGATTGAGGAAGCCAATCATGTCGCTTTCCTGTGCGACCGTATGCCTAAAGGATGCTTTGTAGTGCTGTCGCACAATCCTAAAGCAGATTTGATAAATAGATCTTAATAGGCTGCTCAGCACGTGCAAGCCGCAGAATTCCATTCATGTCACAATCTTTATCATCTTATGATGGATTTACTGGAAAAAGCAAAGCACTTTATTGAAGAAGAGAACTACAGCACATTGGAGGTAATCTATAATGCTGAATTAGCAAAGCTCGGCAAATGTTCCGTAATTTCGAAGAAAATCCTGTTCGCTGACGACTTATCTGCTAGCAGCGACATTCCAAAGAATGATGCATGCATTCGCGTTATGAGTGATAAAAGAGTCGTAGCTTCAAGGTACATTTCAACATATCATTTTTAATATTAAATTATGTTCTCTTGCTCCTTAAAACGTGCCAGAAACCAATCTGACATCATTTGCAGAGAGCAGGTAACTTTCAGGACCATATTTCATATTGCTGGGGAATGATCCTGAGAATGGTAATTCCCCATGCTCAAAGCATATTTTTGTATTGTCATTTCAGTTACATGGAATTTGTGAAATACGTTATGAAATACTTTCGGTAACTGGTTATATCTCTTATAATCAGAGGTGGGTCTAATGCTGGACTTTGGAGGCCCATCTGAGTCATATCATTGTTTTTTATGTAGGAAGTTTCTTAACACTATTGTTTACTATAGGATATATTGCCATATGGGAGGGGTCCGTGACCCCCGGCCACCTTGGATCTGCCCTGCTTATAACAAAGTGTTAGAGCACTAGTTTTGTCTCTTGTTTCTTAATTACGTAATGCTATGTAGTGTGTCATTCATTTCTGTTGATTCCTGTTCTATGTAGTCATCCACAGCTCATGTTGTTCCATCACCGTGTTGTTGTCATCACCTCTGTGTTTCAGGTAATTTCTATTGTGAGTTTGTTTTTTTGTGTGATATCAGTACCTGCACTTGTTTGTTGAGTCAGTTGTGCTTCACTTGTCGTGGAGTGTAGTCGAGTTCTTGTCGCAGTTCATCGTCGTCAGTGCTAAGAAAGCGTTAGTTGGAAATTGCTGTATGTGGAAGTTACTGCTTCTGGGCTGCTGCTTTATTGTTGAAGTTATAGTTGGAACTTTGGGCATATTGAACTCGCTGAATTGAGAACAAGTACTATTGGAACTTTGGGAACTCTGTACTATTGCTTGCAGTTTAATTGTAATTAGTGTGTTATTACTGATCATACATATATTTGGGTAAAATTCGTGTTAATTAACAAAGGCATGAGGTATTAGCAGCAATTCATTTATAACTCTTAGTACTGTAGTGGGTTAGAGCATTGGTTAGGGTTTGGGTTATAATTACAATTAGAAACTATAATTATATGAGTACCTCTTTTGCATGGCTTAACTTTGATATGTGTTATGTTGTAACATTTACGTCCTCAACATGTAATTTAGTTTGACTATCTTCACCAGTTCCACAGGATATAGTCGCAGAATTCTTTTTTGACCACGCCCACTAACGAACCACGCCCTATGTGCGACAGTCATGAAATTTTCTAGATCCGCCCCTGTATCGAGGAGCCAACTCATTGAGTGATTTGTAGACCATAGTCTGAGTCTCACTTTCAATAAGCTCTTCAATGGTCTTCCACCCCAACCCCTCAATGATTGGCCCACTGGGGGCGTCAAAACTGCTACCTGTTACAATTCTGGCAGCTCGATTTTGAAGCTTTTGCAACTGGTTTACTTCCGTTTTGCCAGCACAGCCCCAAACCGAACAGCAGTATCGAAAGTCTGCTCACGTAGCCTCAGGCCAAGTGAAGAATTCGGTCAGATACTGTATGCTTGCTGGAAGGGGTTGAGCCCCCAAGAGCTGTATCTAGTTTAGCATGGAAAGCTGAGCCCCTCCATGCCGTCACTGGAATATAGGAAAAAAAAGTACTTTCTTAAAAGCATTACCATTATTAGATGTTCAGGAAATTGGAATAAAGTTGGTTCCGCATTTGGCCTTGGACGGACAGTCTGGCCTGGCCTGTCCTATCATAGCATGAGCTGTGAAAATGCCCAAAGCAAATGACACTGCATTTGCTAGGCGTGAAATTGTCCCTTCGAAGGTTGGTAGTCCATTTTCGTCATCGTTCAGGGTCTTTCGGAAGCTTATAACATAATTTAATCAAATTAGTGTTCAGCAGGTATCCTTCTTGTTCAAGGAAACATGTCAATCGTGGCTGCCATTATGCATCCAAATAAATTTGGAGAGATTTCAATGAAATACGTTTTTAGTGGGAGTAAATAATTTTAGTAAATACAAATAATGCCTATTAGAGGTCATAACTTATTGATGAAGGTGTACTTTAAACTGGCACAATGTCTTTTTTACCTGTGAAATATTACTATCTATCTATGTGCCATGTCCAATGACGTTGACGATCATAGTGCCCCAAAGTTCTCTGTCCTTTGTACTGTGTATTATCGCATTATCTGTCCATGACAGTCCCAATCTTCTTTTCAAACTAGCAACATATCCCTGTCTCTGCCTGCCACTATCTCTCTTTCCATCAAACTTCCCTGTAGTGACCAAGTACTCCAAAGATTCTTTCCTGCAGATATGACCAAAGAAGGACATTTGACGCTTTGTGATCATCTTAATCAGACTTCTACATGTCTCTGCCCTTTCTAGCACTAACTCATTCCTTACCTTATCCCTCCATGAAGCTTTTAACATTCGCCTATAAAACCATAATTCTAAAGATGCTAATTTCTCCTCCATATTCTTGCTAACATTCCAAGCTTCACAGCCATACAAAAGCACTGACCACACATACGACTTTAGTATTCTTTTCCTTGTATCTAATTTGATCTTACTGTTTGCTAACATATTCATTTGGTCCCTAAAAGATTTCTTTGCCATACGTATCCTTTGTTTTATTTCTGTGTCGCATCTGCCATTACTTGTCAGAATACTACCTAGGTAACTAAATTGCTTTACTTGTTTGATACTTTGTTCATCTACAACTAAATGACACTTTGGAGACTCCTTCTTCTTTGATATTACCATACAAAATGTTTTCTTTACATTCAACGATAGTCCAAACCGGTCGCTTGTACTTACAATTCTATCAACAATATGTTGCAGTTTACTCTCTGAGTTCGCTATGAGTGCGGTATCATCAGCATATCTAACATTATTTATATTTTCCCCATTTACCTTGATACCATCTATGTCTTTTATTTCCCGCATAATAATTTCACTGTATAACAGAAATAGATCTGGAGATAGGACACATCCCTGCCTGACACCTCGTTTGATCTCAACGTACTTACTTACATCTTTATCGATCTTAATTGCTGCTTGCTGTCGCCAATATAAATCTTGTATCACTCGTAAATCCTTGCTATCAATTTTTATGTCGTTTAGCATTACCATCAAATCTTTATGCTTTACTCTATCGAACGCTTTCTTGTAATCAATAAAACAAACGTACAAATCTCTTTGCATGTCAATTGCCCTCTCAGCCATTAGTCTCATCATGTAAATAGCGTTTCGAGTCCCTCTATCCTTCATGAAGCCATATTGCTCATCTGA
>OLMO02000238.1:10711522-10727236 GCA_900291935.2 Cassiopea xamachana | reverse complement strand
CAACGTTGTTAAATTCAGTGTTCAACAAGTCTTCGATCCTTTTGCTGTCTTTGTCGGATGTATATATAACAGTATCATCTGCATAAAGCAGAATCCTACACTCTTTAACTTGTTCAGTGATGTCATTTATCACTATTGTAAACAGCAATGGACCCAAAATAGATCCTTGTGGAACTCCACATCTGATTGACTGTCTTTCAGAGCACATACCTTGATAGGATACAAACTGTTGCCTGTTGAAAAGGCATTCCCATGTTAAAGAAATTATGTGAAAGTAAGGCTCAAATTAATGTAAATACATGATTACTAAACCAGGACTCTAACATTCTCAATCATTTTTATCTTTCAAGTACATACTATGGGTGTTGGGGAATGGTGCTAGACGTTAAAATTGGTGTCCTCCAGATCTAATATACTATTGCAAATTTTCAACTGACAAGGCACAAGGAATGGAAGTAAAAACAGCAGAGGACCTTATATTCAGAGCTATTAGTGATATAAGAAAGAATAGCAAGCGGCCAGACAAGGAAAGCATCGTTCTACATCTCACAACATGCAAGGGCATTGGCCTAGTCACACAATTAATCCTGAACACTGTAGACAAATTGATTGAAAACCAGAGCAACTTCATTAAAAAACACAAAGGAAATGATTCGTTCTTCGTATCCAAAGATACACTTGATTGTGGACAGGGCGAGAATAGCGATGAAATCGAAGAATTTACTTCTACCAAACTGAAACCCAAAGATCACAATGTCGCACAGATTGGCCATGATGTGTACTCCACTCCCGTAGAAAAAATAGATGACAGCGCCATAATTGGGCTGGCTGGATAAATACGGAACGTGCAAAAAATGGCTTTAAATACTCGGCTTTAAAATTATGGAATGACATGCCTATTGATATACGAGGGGCCTCAACTCTCAAATGCTTCAAAAAGAAATTGAAAGCACATCTAGTGGCTGATCAAAAATAATAACTGAAAACACGACCCCCTGGAAGAGCAGCAATATTAGTATTATGCCTGTTAATGTTTTCTTTCTTAATATAGTATTGAAATTGCATATATGAATATGTAATATTTTAGCTGCTGAAGGGCTATGTTTGTTCGTGTATAAATAATTGATTACATTACATTACATACATTAAACTACTATTTAAAGCGACAGGAGTTCATTCAAAGCTGATGGAAATAGCTTGATTGAGCACTTTGAACTCTCCTATAGCAACGCCTTTGATCTCTCTCTCCATCTGCTGTTCTATAATTTTTATTTAAAATGTACTCTTAAGTGTCAAATAACGAGAGGGACTGCTAACAAACAAGAGGGGTCGGAACAAATTCCAAAACTTAATAAACGAGGGGGAACAAAATGAACGGGGGTGGGTCGGAATTTCAGTAACTACTTTGCATGATTATACAAGGACGGAAAGAACAAAAACAGGTTGTCAGAAAGCATAAAACTAAAGTATGTACAAAAGCACGATATTTTGCGCGTAAATAGTACCAAAAAAGAAAGGAAATGAAATGACGAGCTCGTATAAAACGTAGATTTCCTTAACGGTAATAAACAGGGGCTCCTAATAAGGCCCCGGGGTTGGAATAAATCGAAAAAGTAATAAGCGGGGGCGTTTATTTGGCACCTGAGAGTACTGATTTTGTTAATCCTATTCTCTAGACACAGGCTATTGTTCAACTAGTGAAATCTCTTGCTCAGCACTCCATGATACGTAAAATGTATTCTAGTTGAGTGTTGCAAACGTTGTCGATCATTTACCAACATCTACATTCACACCTGAGCTTAGATGACAAGCTATTGCAAGGACCACGGTACAGATTTTACGTCAAACCGATGACTACATGCTCTTTAAAATCTAGAGTAGCTGGGTATAATTTCCAAGTCCATTTTGCGCAGTAGGCAATACACAAAACAGACTTCAAGACTGGAGGCAAAAATATGAAACTGCTGACAATTAGAGAAAATCGTAGCTATAATCTCCAATCAAAAGACAAACATAATATAATTCATTGATTCAAGGCTGCTACATTGCTGCTATAAAGAAAGCGCTAGACATACATTAATTAACGGCTACATATGCCTATGATTTAACAAATGAAAAAAATCAACATCAAAAGCGTGCTTATATACCAATGACTAAAGTTATTCAAAGTAAACCATTGCCCAACAAATATGTAAATCTACTCATGAGGGATAAACCCTAAAATCTACAAATAATAAACCCTTCAAATGATATGAAATATAAAAAATGTAATTTGATCACGAAGCTTTTGCTTTGTCACCTCTCCTCGAGTGCATATGCAAAAGGGTCTCACATCAAACCTCTGTTTAATCAACTCAGAAACAATACATGGTACTTTAATCTATTTGGATACAGGAGAACGTCTCAAAGGATTGACTAAGTTTCTAAACTTCAATCGGAGAGATTTCAGGATGCATAAACTACATCATAGTTTTGGAATGAACCAAAGTAGTAAGATAACATTGGATTAACTTCAGGGGCTCTCTTTCACAATAAAATCCCTTTATAACATGGCGTCAAAAAACAACTCAAGCACATTAGATATCAACTAGGGAGAAAATTGACAAAGACTTCGTGATACTTAAGATCCAGCTACAAATATAATGAAAACATTGATTACGTCAATGAAAGTGATGCATAAAAATAGACACCAAAGTGATGGATAAAAAATATAACGGTTAATATTCAAACATTTTTGAATTTCTTCCTCGCATCAGCAACTATCTTCCAGAAACTGAATATGTGCTTTAGGCATAATGAGGAGGGTAATGCGTCTATCCCCTTGATGTCTTTTGTTGACTTTTTGTTGTCCAAAAAGACTTCAAGACATTCTTTTAGTCTATAACAAAGTACAAAGACTTAGAAAGGTACTTCATAGGCTAACAACATGAAAGGAAATACAAAAAAAGGGTGCTTATATGAGATGTAGTAATTTTGATGTAGTAATTGTTTACAAAAAAGTTTGCAATTGTTTATCCTGCTCCTACCTCCGTTTGAGTAGTAAGGACGGTCTTAGGCTACGTTTACACAGGGCCGGCCGAATATCAGAGCGGCCAAATATTAGGTCGGTTAAGCAGCCGACCAAAAAAGAGGCGCTTAGGCATTGCGTTTACACGGGGTCGGTCAGTCAAGTTCATGACATGCGCAGAGTACGAATTGTGCCAAATCTATTGTAAAAAAAGGTAGCATCCTTCTCACTTCCTCTCATTCAATCAGGTGAGTTTGCAAACGTGAGAAACTGGCGTGCAAAAGAAAAAGAAAGAGAAATGAATTTTATTTGGGCTGACAACGGCGTACGATGGAAGTTATCTGGTGTATAGTAACAATTGAAGCAATTCCTACTAAATTTGCTATTACATTCAAAACCGAAATCAGAGTTTGAATTAATCGACACTACAATTCAAAAAGTGTTGGTACGCTTTGACAAAAGAATGATGGCATCGGCTTAGTTTTTGTGGCAGCGGAAAATTGTTGTGATGTGCAGAGTCTTATTTTCAACTAGTACATTTCTAAGCATTGTAGAAAATGCAAATGAGTTTAAGAAAAACTTTACTTTCACGTTTTGCTTTCAAAAATGTAAAATTTTGCAAATTAATCGCTGATACAAGCATAAGTATGGACTCACATCAGAGACGTTAAAACTGGCAAAGTCGCATGACGTTCAAAAATTCTCGTAAACTTCTCTGGCCTACCAACCCATAGCAGATGTTTTACAGTTCTTGATTTGGAGATTGCAAACAGAAAAGCTGCACTCATTCAATAGCCCCCAATTGTTGCAATTGTGTTATAGCTTTTGTCTTATTTTTGTAAAAAACAATTTCCAGACGCTTCTCGTACGATTTTTTATGACGTTTAAAAACTCCCATTTCGTTGCAAATTCAGTTTTTAGTATTTAATTTATATAAACCAGTTTAGTTATAGAATGTACTAACTGTATGAGGTATAGCAGAGCGGAATATTCTTCACAAAGGATTGGAGAGGAAAGGAGTGCACAGATCATGTTTCCAAGCACATGGGGGCTGCATTGAGAAATATTGTTACTGTTTCCAAAACATGTTCACTGCCCTGGAGGAGCAAGTTCTTGGTGCTTTTGGCAACGGGTGATGTACCTGATCCACACAAGGATCATGATACTTTGCCTCCAGATGTTGGTTCAACACTGGTTCCTATCTTTCAAAGATTGTCAGATGAGAAGCTAAACTCAAAGATGTACAAGAAAGAGGACCCAAAACACTAATGAGTCTTTGCACCAACTCATATGGAAAATATGCCCCAAATCTATTTATGTGGGAAAAAGAACTTTGAATACTGCAGTTGCTCTTGCTGCCTGTCAGTTTTCAGTGAGATTAACTTTCAATGTTCTTCTTGCAAGTTGTTGGGTATGGAAGCTGGGGAGAATTTAACAAGATTTTTGAAAGATAAAGATGATGAAAGAATCAGAATAGCAGAAAAGCATCATCAGAAGCTGCAAAGAAGCACAAGAAAAGTTGAATTATGAGCAAATTAAAGGTGACCAGAAGACAAAAATTGATGAAGGTCAAACATATGGTGCAGGAATTTTTTAACATAATATATGGACCCTGTTAGAACTAAGAACCCTAATATTTATAACTGTTGGATACTTTTGAAGCTCTAAGACATTTATAAAAGTCCTACCTCAGATATCATCTCTATAATCTCAAACTAAAGCATTGGAATTTTTAAAAGGCATTTTACCACATTGTATTGATTGAGAAAGTGTGTTCATTGGTACATCAAAATTCTTCCCATCTGTTGTACTTGGTTATATGCTTATATATGAAAATATTCCTGAATTTGTGTAGGCTGCAACTATAGTGTTTGCATTTCGATAAGCTAAATACCCCCTAATAAATTCAATAGCAGCCTATGAAAAAGAAAATTGCATAGTTGCAGTCTCCACTTATTTAGCTACAATTTGATAGGTCACAGTGTTATTATAGATTTCAGGGAATAAAAATTTGCTTTCTCTATGAAGCCTCTATTGTCTAGATGTTTCTATGGCAACTAATTTAAATAATTAAGTTCTAATAGTACAATTTAGATGAGGAGACAAAGTTCCTTATTAATTTTATATTTCTACCCCATACCTTCTTGAATTTACATACTCCAGGATAGGTTGACTTTTAAAGGCATTTTTCTCAAAAGCAGATTTTCTGATATGTCCTCCCCTTAGTGAATGCAAAATATTTTTATTATAACTTCAATTCTTTGTATCCATATATCAAATTGTTTGCTGAAAGCTGCAGAGTGCAACTATGATACTTAAATTTTTCTTCCTTACACCTAGTTTGAGTAATTGCACTTAATAGTTAAAACAGATGTGACGAACATTGCAAGTTCTTGCAATAACAGGTTTTTTTCTGTCTATTTGCATCATACATAAAAAGTAAGGCCATTGTTGCACTCCTTGGCACTTAAGCTTCAACATGATATATAAAGAGGTACATTTTCCTTCAGCACAAAAAAATTTTGCATGCACTAAGAAACACACATTTTACTCTATTGTCTCTCAGTTTCCATAGCAACTAATTGAGCTATTTATAACCTGACTCAAAATTTGAATTTTTATAGTCCCATTCTCCATTACTGCAAATTTTCAGATTTCTACTCCTTATAGTTTTTGATAAAAGTTTTTGACTGGTCGAGCCCCTTAAAAATCTATCATTTACTAAAGGCCTCTTAATTGTACATTGACACCCTGTTTGTGGTACCGTGCAAATATTCGGCCGACCAAAGCCGTTCACGCGGGGTCGTTCGCGAACTTGACCTGCCAAGTTCCAAAGAAGGTCGCTTTCCTAGCGGCCGAATATTTGCACGCCTAAGTGACATAATTTGAGGTCGGTTAACCTACGCTAAGTGGCCAAATATTTGGCCGACAAAATATTCGGTCGGCCACGTGTAAACGCTGCCTTAATCGTTTTTTGCTGTTAAGAGTAGGAAGGAGTTAATGTTTGAGTTGAAGATAGACAGTAAGCTTCCACTAAACCAAATACTTTTCATTTCTTTTTGTGTTCTTCAACGTTTCAAAGAACCTAGGTCTGACACTTAGTTCAGTGGCACCTCCACGAAAACCAATCCATGACATTTCAACACAGAGCAAACGCAAGACTTTCGCATTTCGAAGACAGATATTTCTGAATGCTCAAGCGTCTGATCTAATAATAAAGTAACTTCAAAAACAATCAATGACTACTGTAATGATAACCTAATTGCATGCATTATTGATAATATGATATGACTGGAAAAACAAACGAGGTGCATGTAAACACTGTAAAATAATTATCCGAAATGGCTACCTATATTGTGCAACAAGTAATAATACATAACAACCATCAACATTGAATCAGTATGAAATGTCAATGAAAACAACTGTATAAATAAACTCACTCAAAATCAATGGAGTTTTCTTCACGACGGGGAACTTCAAGTATTATATACTCAGTCAATTCAGCTAATAGGTGCTCCAAATCCATAGAACGTAAAAGCTGCTCATCAAAGTTCTCGATTTCAACACGAAATATATCTTTAAGATCGAAAGGATCCTTTGAAGAAAACAAAAATCTTACTTTCACTGTCTATCTCTACAATTTTTGTAATCTATACAAGCAAAGGGAAATCTAGGATACAATATAGTTTGATTGCTAAATATATTGCTAAATATCAACTTCTAGTAATAACTATGGGCTAATCACAATTGAAATATATTGAATATTATTTTTTCTTTAGCAGGTGCCATGATGTATGGGAGAAGTAGGAAGGGGACTTCTAATTTAAATACCAAACCAAGCTCAGAAAGACAGCTACATTGAGATATGACAAAACGTGATCAATGGTGCTCTTACTATAGCTCAAACTAATGAAGTAAGCAAATAGAAAGAACATCCCTGTTACTTTTCCAAAGATGGATTTGAAAACTCACCGAGGCCTTGATTCACTTACGTCTCCTCGATTAACATGAAATCACTCACCTCTCGATTCACATGAAATCTATAAGCTCTCTCAACTTTCAACATGGTCCAAATAGATCGAATGTGCGTCAATCGGCATACACTTTGCATCTATGACGAAAGGCTGATCTTCACAGAAAGGCAATATGTTATAATTTCAGGCAGACTTAAAGCAGCTACATCACTTCAAAAGGATACATGGGCTGATCATCATGGTGGAAACAGTAACCATACGAGGCATTCCTCTTGACATATCAGAAGCTCAGAGATTCATAATAGGCGCTACTGTGACCAAGTGCTTGTCGCCAATGAACCCAAACCCCACAATTTAGCCTTCAAGGCCTCATATGCATGACAAATTGTAAAACTGAATTGAATGCTAATGACTTTGGCAACACCATGCAATTATAAGCCAGGAAAAGCATAAACTTTGCAGAAATAAAGTCATGTAAGAAACTGCTACGCGTAATCAATCCAAATGAAAAGTTGACGTCGTAAAATAAAAAAACTGCTAAAATCATGATGAGTTCTAGTTTTCAATGTGTCGAGAAGAAGCATCCCAAAAATAGCAAATTCTATACCAAACATTTTCGTGGAAAGTGACATACATTTGCTTTCATAATTCACACATTGCATTTTGTAAGGCTAACAAGAAACATTACAGAAGTACTACAAGTGCAAAAAATAGTCTGTTGGTACTAAAGAACTTTAATACAGATGGAAAAGGCGGCAACATTCTGTTGACATACTTAAAAGCATTTTTCCGTCTGACACTCATCACAGTATGAAAGCGTCGGATAGTATTAATACTCTGATGAGTGTCGGAAAAAACCTTTCAAGTATGTCAAAACAATGTTGCCGCCTTTTCGTGCTGCAGTAAAGTGCAAAATAGTAAAACAACAATGATATTGCTTTTAAATGAATGTACAATACAAAAAACTTTACAATTAGGGCTTGACTAATACTACTGATAAATACTGCTTCTTTCTTTAAAAAGAAATGACGATATTTCTGCTTAGTATCAAACATGAAAACATCCACTATCTAGCAACTTAATTAATGATATAAAACACTAAACTACGTTCAAATATTAAAACATTCCTATAAAAGCTCAATAAAACCATCTTTCAATTAAGACATTTGCTGCATTTGCTAAAATCATACCTTTCCGCTAACCAAAAATGTACTAGGATCCATGCGAATATCCTCTAGGTACTTTTTGTAGAAATAATTTGGATCAGCCCCAGTTGAGGATAGCAAGCCGATTGCAATTTCTACAGCTCGCAGAGCTTCGCATACTTGGGCCAAATTATGAAATTCGGCGGTCATCTGAAGTTGATCGGCATATGGTATTTCACGCTGTTAGAATTAATGAAATATGACTTTCAGTATAAAGATTTCAGTATTAAAAGTGTTAAATTTAACGTTACGTGGAAGAGGTTGCGCAATCACAACTCAAAATTTTAAAAATCGTAACTGACCGTGGTCACAACGAAATTTCAAAAAAGGAACACTATTGCTAGTACAGGGTGTGTGTCGTGTCAGGGAAATCAGGAAAATATCAGGGAAATCCATTCTATCATAAAAATGCCAGGGAATTTTCAGGGAAATTTGGTCCTTTTTTGCAACGTCATGGAAATTTCAGGGAAATCTAACCCTTTTCAATGACATCCAAGAATGACGCAACATACTGAAATCATTATCTTTCACCCTTGTGTCATTATCTATTCTGCGAAACATATATGGTTGAAAAGTCAAAGAACTACCAGATCAATGATGAATGTAAGGGTTCTCCTGCCAAAAGGGCATCTTCCGACATTATATAGGGCACGAATTCCAATCAATTTTCACTTGCTCCGCTCGCGTGGTCACAACCGCCTTTCTTCTGCATGAACAATGTCATTAACTTATGGCTTGTAACATCTACACATTTCTCACACATTTAGGGGCAAACTAGCTTCTACCCAGAGCGAAGGTCCTTCCATTTTTTGTTCTGTTGCATGACCGCTATTGGCCACCTCTCTTAGCATTAGCCAGGCAGCCACTGTCCGTACCATTCGGTAAATTTCAAAATTTCAACTACCTGCACCCTCCCTATAATCATCTCTAATATCCGTCTCTGGTGGTGACACTAAGGTACTCAGTTCCGATAACGTTTCTTCTATTGGATGACACTTACACAATGGTCTCCCCGACATAATGTCAGGAAAAGCGGACATTTTTCAAGCAAATATCAGATAATTGTCAGATAAAATCCACCTTCCAGATTTGGCAGACACCCTGTTGTATAGAGTACTATTGTAAGTAGAGAATATAGGAATGCAAAAATGGTATCTTCGTCAAATACCTTTATGGCATAATACAGTCTCACCTGTTCAATTCGTCTTTTTAACTCTTCAAACTTTTCGAGATTGTTAATATCGTCAGCATATTTAACCATCAAAACCTGTTGGCATTTAATAAAACCAGCTTACTAATATACAACATTTTAATCTTTTTTTGATGCTTCGTTGCTATACTTTTGCTAAATAAGCACAAAATTTCAATTGAAGGCTTACTGTAGCTCAAACTGTAAATGATACCTTGCACTATGTAAAAATTTCACTTCAAAGTAACTCACCCCAACATCAAGCATTGGCTTTCCTGCAATAAATGTCGTCACTATCTGTCTCTCCAGAGCAAGAAAGTTATAATCAATAGTGGTACCCTTTCCAATCTCTAAGGAATATGAGCAATGAGCGTAGAGCATTGGTATCAGGTCCATGTCATGATCAAAAGCAACAAGATGGTGCAAAGTCGCGTCCTGGGTGGGTACACTTTTGCTCCTGCAAAAGAAATGCAAATAATCATATATCATATTTTGTGACAGCATGATACATAGCACTATGGCAGAAAAGAGCCTGTTCTAAGTCATCATAGTCAAGTACTTTCTATAGGATGCACTTTAAAAGACTCTTAATTACCCAATTATCAAACTCGTTCTAAACAGTTTACTTGCAAACTCACGTAGAACTGGCTGATAAAGTGCAATCTAGTGCAAACAATCATTGCCTTGTTATTAAAAAATTAAATTGTGCTCTACTGCGACTACAAATGAAGCAGCACAGGCAGCTTGAGTTAACTCTTATCTTCAAGAGCTCTCATAGCAACTGATAACGCAACAGAGGTAAACAGCGTTTCACTTGTGAAGTAAAATAATTCAACAAAAGGCTTCAGATAGAAAAATAATGCACAGAATGCAAATGTTATGTATCAGAAATGTCCGGGTGAGATTTGAATCAAATAAAAGATGCTTCAGAATTGAATGCTATCAAATTGGTACAAATAGCAGAATTGGCACAAATAACACAAATGGTAAACATGGCACAGATACTGCATGGTAAGAAATACTCATAAGGTATTTGCCTACGAAGAAAAGCAATTTTCATACTTTGTTTGATCACCCTGGATCTTTCTTCTTTCTGCAACAATTTCATTGTGAGCTTCAGCCAGACACCTCACAATCAACAATGCTCGTCTACCACTGTCTTTGGTTGATGGCAACAAATATCCGATGGGAGAGTTGCCTGTAAGCTCACTGTCATCAGATTGAGATAGCCTTCCTGTCAATATAGAATATAAAAACAATTTAACGCACTTAAGGGTTCATAATAGCATGCATCTTGATTCTAAGCAAAGTTTTCATGAAAGCGATAGTAAAATTAAAGCATTTCAGCGATAAGGAAGATCCTGGTAGTGGCACAAAGAGGCTGCTCTTTCCTCGATCATTTTAACTAATGAAAGAGTTCCTCCTTAAACAATTCATCTCATAAAATTCCTTCATATGCACTGCTATCTCAAGAATATTTTAAACTGTCAAATATAGTTTGATTGGTATATTATAGTTATATGCTAAGAATCTAAAATAAGAAATGGATGGAACAGGACACTCATGTAATTTTCTAGCAACTAGAACAAATTCCAAACACTCCAAGGCTTCATACTCCCTAAACCTTGTCAGACAGATAAGAACTGAATAATAAAACAAGCGAAACAAATGTAGTAATCACAGTAAGCTCAACCAATACAAGCAATTCATTCCACTAGCACTTCAGTGTATCAACATAAAGAAGGCAATCAAGTTCTTTAGTCCTTCAAAAAGACGAGAGGACACCGGCTATTACAACAGAGAAAATCGGATAAAGTGGAAATAGACTCAAATTTCTAATAAGAGTCTTCTAAGAGAATGAGCTAATCAGAACACACAGACATAATGAAGTGACCTAAACAAAGTCCTACCATGAGAAAGAAAAGTAGGCTTCAGTGCTCTCCAAGTTGCGTAATAGATCTTCAAAAGCTTGTCAATCTCCTGCTTGTATTTACCTAATGCAGATACAANAAAAGAAATTAGGAATGAGTTAATTTTGACTGACTTGGCAGTTTCAGTATCCTTCAATAATCATTACTATAAAACAAATATCAATTATCATTAGACATTACGCATTCTTGAATAATTATGTTCCAGCAGCAACTCAGCATTTTCTTAACAATTACTAAGATTATTAGTTACTCATGTGACTTACAGCCCTCTAATCACGGATAGAAAGTTTCAAAAATCATCTGTGAACCAGAAGTTACCACCAGGGACGTAGTGACCAGGGGATGTTGGGTATGAGACACCCCAATTTTTAGAACTTGAGAAAATTCAGGTAAAATTGGGTCATTATATCGTCAACATCAGGTAATTTGGAAGAGTTGAAGGCTGCATAATGCTTGTACAACCGTTGAAACGTATAACTAAAGAAAGTATGTACTGCATTTTCAAAAGTCAATCTCAAAATAGCGTTATACAGCCTTCTACGAACCATTATTTTGAAATTTTTTCTCCGGCAACAGCCATGGTGGGCCCTATAGTAGACTCTGGATATAACAGAATATCTAACACACGTGTACCTTCGGATTAAAAGATTATTAAAATGGCTCGCCTATGGAGCACTGTATTTACAAAAGCCATTTTCAAAATAGTGTTTTCCAGTCTTCTGAGAACCTTTATTCTGAAAATTTTTTCAAAGGCCTAAACCATGGTGGGCCCTACAATAGACATTGGTATGAGAAAATGTTTAACACATTGAAAGTTTTTGATTGTCATGTTTGCCCTTTTGTCCCTATCGCATGTAAATAGCCAAAGAGCATTGCTACAAGAAATTGGAATTCAGGTAAATTCAACTTTACACTCCCCAACCAAAGGGCTATCACGACGTCCCTGGCTACCACTGCACAAATGAAAAGTCTTTTCAATTTATATTCTCCGATTGCTATGGCTCTATGCGAAATATGAAACTAATACGTCCTGTTCAAATGACCTGAAATGATCAAGATTTCAACATAGTTTATATCAGACCTAGGCTAGGTTTGATGAAGGTAATATGCCGTGCTTAGTACAGCTATTAATGAGGGTTAGCAGTAGGGTAGATACTGAATGGCCATGTAAGGAATTAGATATCAGAATCAGAGACCACTTAATCAAAGAAGATGATGGAAGGTTGAAATATCTACTGATTTCCCTCTTCAAGCTAGCAGAATAAATATCCCACAAAAACTGCTACAACATTAACAAAACCAAGAGCAGTTTTTGGAATCAAAAATAATTAATATGCACCTGTAAAATGTTCAGATATGACTTTCTTGATTGTCTCCTTCATTGCAGATTCACTTGAAAGCTGTCTGCTAAGCCTTCTCGACATAAAGCATTGCAATCTAACAATGTCTGGCAAATTCTTCACTAAGTTCAAAACTTCCACCTAGAAGATAAATTCATTCTTGGTATCCGTATGGTCATATTTAAAAATAAGTAATAAGTATTTTTAACTGCATAGGACATTTGATTTTCATTTATGAAACAATAACACAGGCCAATGAGATGTTGTATATAGAAGTTATGCATACAAAAGTACCGAAACATATCTTCAACATTCATTGTGACTTTCATGAATGGTCCGATACAGAAATAAACAAACAAACCTTGTCTAGAAATTTTTGTAGTATTTGGCATGTAGATTTGCCATTCTTAGCTATGAACTCTTGCAATGAACGTTGAAGATGAGACACAGTAATTGGCACTCTATAGCGCCAGAATCGCACATAATCAAAAGCATGTCTGTCTAGGTCAGTTTCCTCATCTGCCAAATCCTGCTCATACAGCCGCTTCATTAATGAATTCGAGGCTACAAAAAACGAGCATATCCATCTCAGGCAAAATGCATGAGTAGAAAATGACAACAGTTAAATGATTTACTGACAAGTTCTAGTTTTCCCAATACCCTGCCCAGCTTTTGCCACATTTGATTCAACTCTTTGTCCCTGTAATTTGCTTGAATACCCTTCTCTACTTCTCGAGATCATATTTACCGTACATAATAATCTCCATCAAAACCTTACAACAATTAATAGATGTTCTTCATGCATACTAGTCATACTGCTTAATAGAATAGAGTACTGGCACAGCCTCTCGATTCAGATGTTTCTACAAGAAGTGAAAATTCAATTCCTCTTCAAAAGTCATTCATGGAATAAGCAAAAATAAAATGGTGAACAAGAGTTTTTGTCAGAAAGAAAATATTACCCAATCGCTTATCATCAACTATTTTTCCTTGGGCAGAGTTAATTGCAGTACCAACACTCTGAAAATGAAAAGAGACATTGCTAAAAACATAGCATAGCCTTGAATCTAGTTTATACATAAACAAAGCTAAGGAAAACATACAAAGCTTCATAGGAGCAAAGGACAACAAGAGTATGCAATGGTCAATAGGTCCTAATTGGCCACCCTAGGGGCCAATTAGACGCATCCTATCACATGTATCCGCATCTGGCTATATATTTAGGTTAACCTTTCGGTCATTATCCGATGTTTCGATACTCTGACGAGCTTTGGACGTGCCAGACTATTAACAAGAGGATACCAAGAAAATTATAGCATACTGTGTTCAGAGCCTGTTACTTTGGGGCAATACTTTATTTCATTTGTATGTGTTTTGGAAGGGTTGCCCCTCAGCACAGCTGAGCTTTGAGGGGCCCTCCGGTAAAAACTATAAGCTAAAATATAATACCATAAAATACTTATTAAAATTCAAACACAAAACAAAAGCAAGTAAATACCTTGCATCATGAATGTCAGCTCTATATATATAATATAAAAACGTCTAGTTATTTTTAAAATGATTTAAAATCACGTAATGGTGCGACATCTTTGCGTTCTGTTGAGTGTGCTGGGTTTCTTGCATGCATACGTCACTCACTATTGGATAATATGCAACCAAATTGTACAATGTTAAATTCTTTTCTGTGACAGCTAGGTGTATATACTACAGCACATAAAGCACAGAAACAGCACTTACTGATAGTAAAGGTGATAAAACTCTTATGCTGAACTTCTCTTCCCATTCATTTCGGCATTTCTTACTGCCAAGCGATCCAAAGTTCTCATCTAGAAAATATTACTAGCATCAGATTCCTTAATAACTCTCCTAATAGGGAAAACAACGAATGGGTTTCTTTTTGTTCAATCCTTTAAAGCATTGAAATACTAGTCGATCAAGATGAATGTCCTTGAGTGATAAAGGAACAGTAATGTTAGTTGAGTAAAACAAAACTAAAATTCTACATAAACTTGACGTACTAGTGTTTGCAGGGTCCTCCTCTAGCATGTTCTTTAGCACCAGGTGTACAAATGTTGTGGTTTCTTCTACGCTTCTTCCAAGTGACTTCGCAAGAACCTTAATACTGATTTGCAAATGCTCCCAAACAAACGTCCGAACGTCAGGAGCATTGTGTTGTGGATGTATCATTTGATTAACAGCCTAACAAGAAATTAAAAAAGCATTCATATGATTCTAAAACTACTTTTGAAGGAATTTAACAAGCATCCAAGTCAATAGGCTGTAAGTAAGAGCATTGATCGTTAAGCGTAGGAAAATAAAAAAGTCTTTGATAACTGTTGTGTGATTCTCCGATATTGTGATGTGGCTGCCATCTTGGCCTTCTGAAAGATGGTAAATGCGCAGGCGCGCATTGTCATTCCTCTCTCGCATAAACAGGAAGATTTCCGAAGCGTGATGGCCAGACGTGTTCTTCGTCGGTGAAGGAAAATTTATCGAGAGAGAGGTGTTGCAGGCTAGAGGGAAGTTGTTTATTTGTTTGCTTACTTCTTGTGTACTACTGTGTACGTTTATCTACTTAAGGTAGAGTACAACTGTGTACGAATATCATTTAAACCGTAGGTAGAAAATAACTGTATTATTCCTACGGTTTAGGACTGTTTATTACAGTTCGTATGGTGGCGTTAGGAGGTGACAGGTGGAGGCTTGGAGGTCACCGTTAAGATTTGATCACAATCTATCCCGGCTTTTTTGTCATTTTATGTCAAAGGAGGGTGAGAGGGGTACTAGCCCCTTGGGGGATTCCAAGGGGGGAGTCCCGGGCCCATCTGGGGTCTGCCAGTCTGATGCTGGTATTTCATTTGAGGCACCCCAAGTGGTGGGGCAGGGCATGGTAATTGATGCTAGTGTGTTGGCTAGCATCCTTAATCAGGCCCGCGGTCCAATTTTGGATCGACTTCGCCGCCAGTTATCTCCCTTTGCCGGTGATGGGCATGGGGCGCCCACCGATCTTTTAACCTATATGCTCGCTGGCAATGCTGCGTGGGTCTATAGTAGAATGTTGGTGGGTG
>OLMO02000238.1:10693453-10709415 GCA_900291935.2 Cassiopea xamachana | reverse complement strand
GGTAGCATTGTGGAGGATGCGTCATGGCTTAGAAAAGAGTCAGACTATCAACACATTAATGTTGCCGAGCTTGAGGCTGTAGGTCATGGTGTGAACATGGCCATAGCGTGGGGTTTCAGGACCTTTGCTCTGGCTGTTGACTCACTCACGGTTGTCAGTTGGATGACTAGTGTCATTGAAAAGCGCAATCGTGTTCGCACAAAAGGCGCTGTAGAGATGCTTGTCAAGCGTCGTCTAGGAGTGATTGGTGATATAATCACTGAATATGGTCTTAACGTGACAGTTCGTTTTGTACCTTCAGTGGAAAATAAAGCCGATCACATGACTAGGGTACCTAAGAGATGGCTTGGGTACCGTGAGACCGGTGAGGAGGCTGTAAGTGTAGTTGCAGCTATTGCCACAGGTGAGGGTCCTGAGGATGCCATTTGGGCAGCACATTTGCCTCACCATCTGGGCATTGATAGGACTCTTTTCCATGCTCGGCAGATAGACTGTAATCTGACATGACAGCAGGTAAAACAAGAGCTAGCTGGATGTGAGGCATGCCAGCGGATTGACCCTGCTTTGCGGGGTGAGAATATGGTGCCAACAGGTGATTTATCTGTTGATAGCAATTGGTTCCGAGTAGCAGTTGACGTTACTCACTTTAATGGCCAATTGTATTTGTCAATGGTGGATTGTGGTCCATCGAGGGTTGCGATTTGGCGATGGTTGCAAACTGAATCTGCAATGCATATTATTGCTCAATTACGTAGTGTTGTTATTGAGTGAGGGCCGTGTGATGAGTTATTGCTAGATAACTCAACGGCGTTTAGGTCAGCAATGGTTGCTCAGTTTGCTGACGAGTGGGGGATTGCTCTGCGATTCCGTGCTGCTTACGCCCCGGGTGGCAATGGAATTGTTGAGAGGAATCATCGGACAATCAAGAGGATTGTGGAGAGGGGAGGAATTACTCCTGAAGAGGCTACATTTTGGTACAATGTGATGCCTTGGAAGGGGACAGAGGAGAGCTCTGCCCCTTCAAATCTGTTGTTTCGGTATCGTTGGAGGGTGCCATTTGATGTCAATCTGTATACTGCAGATGAAGATGTCGAGAATTCGTTTTCAGTTGGTGAAGAAGTTTGGGTGAAACCTTCTCCACCTTCGTGTACAAAGCAATGGATGCCTGGTAAGGTGACCAGGATTGTGTCCAAGCACACAGTATGCGTGGATGGCATGCCAAGACATGTGAGGGACATTAGAAGACAGTGTTCTAGTGTCGGTAGAGGATCTCATGGTCATCTTCAAGCAGATGATTTGAGGGAAACGTCTATAGCTATAGAGCCAGGTGGAGTCCCTTTCACTTTCTTTCCTCGTGAGGATGTGGGGGAGACTGGTTCTCTTGAGCAGACGAATGATGTGGAGGTGCCTGAGTTGTCCCAAGGTGAGGACGAGGTGCCTCCAAGTCAGGAAGAGACTGGTGAGGTTCAGTTAGAGCCTGAGGTTGAGCAAGCTGTTGAAGAACAGATCCCGCTCAGAAGGTCGCAGCGTATAAGACGGCGTCCTCAGTATTTGGACCAGTATGAGTGCTAGGTGCCAGATATGTAGATATATAGCTTTGAAAAGCTGGGGGAGATGTTGTGTGATTCTCCGATATTGTGATGTGGCTGCCATCTTGGCCTTCTGAAAGATGGTAAATGCGCAGGCGCGCATTGTCATTCCTCTCTCGCATAAACGGGAAGATTTCCGAAGCGTGATGGCCAGACGTGTTCTTCGTCGGTGAAGGAAAGTTTATCGAGAGAGAGGTGTTGCAGGCTAGAGGGAAGTTATTTATTTGTTTGCTTACTTCTTGTGTACTACTGTGTACGTTTATCTACTTAAGGTAGAGTACAACTGTGTACGAATATCATTTAAACCGTAGGTAGAAAATAACTGTATTATTCCTACGGTTTAGGACTGTTTATTACAGTTCGTATGGTGGCGTTAGGAGGTGACAGGGGGAGGCTTGGAGGTCACCGTTAAGATTTGATCACAATAACCAAAGATAGCCGCTATGCCACTTATCTACTAAACTACTTCATTTCAGAACATCATAGCAGTACAATTAAAATGACCACTAAGTAGCAACTAGAGCACTGTTTGTAGCAAACTTACATTTGAATCTGTGCAGGCGCCAAGAAGCAATGCAGCATGAAACAAAACACTTAGCAATGAATGGGAATCAGGCTGCAATTCCCTTTCGGCTATTGGAAAGTCAATTCTGTTGCCAGGGTTTCCCAAAATATACCCTGTTTTGGTGCGATCAACTCTAAATGAAAGAAGCATTTGCAATTTACTAAGCAGATCTACGCCAATGAAATATAACAAAATAATTATAGAAATTCATACTAATGATAAAACTTTATAATTTAGAAAATTATGACTTTTTATATGCACCTGATGTAAATGAGAACTATAACAATAAAGATTTGCTAGATGGATGGAACTCCATAGCCAAATAGAAATGATTGTGATACTCAATTTGCTAAAGACGGACTGATTCTGAAGTCTCAATAATTTTTGAAGCAAGTCAATAGCTCATTTTCCAAGAAAAGTCAGTTTTTATATACATTATAGATACAAAGAATTAAACCAATGTTTACCTTTCATATATTTTGTCTTACACTTACTAAAATTCTATCATTACAGACGTAAGTGAATGCTAGCATTCATATAAATTGGCAGGCCAGCAAAAGAAAAGGTATTCACAAAAATAGCCATTTTACTACACAAAAAAAGTTAAAAATTTACTATCATAAAGGATATGCTCTGCTTAAGACTACATGTGCTTAACGAGGAAATAATCTAGGAATGCCTGATCTCTGTTCAAGGGAATGCACTAATTATATAATGACCAGAAATGTGGAAATACTGCTCAAGTTTATAATTACCCTTCTCGAGTAATGTACAATAGCTAGGAGTAACATTCAACATTACGGGTTTAAATGAGTAATGCTTTAACTTTGTTCTAGAAATACATCTACGGTTATACGATTATACGCCGTTGCTGAAACATACCTTTGTGCATGGGCATTTCCTGCAGTTAATTTAT
The DNA here is from genome assembly GCA_900291935.2 of Cassiopea xamachana. Lineage (NCBI taxonomy): Eukaryota > Metazoa > Cnidaria > Scyphozoa > Rhizostomeae > Cassiopeidae > Cassiopea > Cassiopea xamachana. The sequence goes on along the minus strand of OLMO02000238.1, from coordinate 10,706,345 downwards.
GATTTTCACCACCAATTTGAGCATTGCATTCAGGGCACTTGTATAGCTCATAAGGTCTTCCACACTAGTGTGCAAAAATGGATTCAGGGTCAAACAAATGCTCAAGACAATCAAAAGTCCAAAGCTCCTTCATTGAGGTCCTAAAGTATTTGACATACATGCGTTCTTTCCAAACGTTTTTTTTCCTTAACAAGTTCTATTCAACTTTGATCGACACCTATTCAAAATTTCCTGTTAGGTACATAAAAATTCCTCTTATATGCATGCGCCTTACTAGAATATACCTCTGCTTTTCCTCAATTTATTGCAAGTAAAAGAATTCTCTGTCATGTTTAAGATTGAAGAAAAGTTCAAGAGTGTAGTGTTTGCATTAATTATGATAATTTATATTAGGCAATCTTAGTATTAGGTTGTACATATTAGTATGCCACGTATAGCTAGGAACCTTTTACTAGGATAGGGAGCAAGCATCAACACAATAAAGAGGATCATGTCCGATTGAATAATTCCCATTTGCGAGAGTGATGGTTTGTCGAGAATAATAAAGAAATCGTCTTGCATCGCAAAGACTAGAACAGAGGGCTAATTCTTTCAATTGCCGAAATAAGCATCCAACAAGCAACATAACCTTTTTCTCATTTGAAAGACAAGGAAGACGAGTGTTGTGAATATTATCTGAAACTCGAAATCAAAAAACACAATATCCTGAATACAAAACTAACATAGGAATGGGCATTACGGATCCCATAATATGGCCACGTAGTTTTGATTTTCATTCCAGTTCTCATAAATATTCAAATAGATTTAGCAGTATGCTATCAAAATTGAGATGGCTTGATATAATGGTAGTTGTACGACAAAGCACTTTAGGTAGAAAGGACGCCTAGGGTCATGAACTTATGCAATAAATTCAGCATAACTATCTACATGATACTAACACTCGCTTAATTATGCGACACAAGATTCAAAATTAAATAGTATGTAATATAAATAAAAGAAGTAACGAATTACAGAATAGCTACCTCTGTTATCACATATGGATGACCATTTGGACATTCTACAATGAGGTAAGCAAATCTGATCAATTATGAAGTAATCTAGTAAGTTGCATGCCAGTTAAATGATACAATCAACCATAAGACATGAAATATAGGAAAATCAAAAACATACAGATGAAAGAATCCCAGATAAATCTTGATCAATACAGCAAGATATAATGCTTATAACAATGAGCATGATGGAATACACACCATAGATTTTCCACTTCCCAGCATCAAACACACTCTCTAAATGATCAGATGGCATTGTTGGCAAATATGCATTCTAACAGAAGAAACAAATTACAATACTGAAAACATTAACCTTCTCTTAAACACCTCAGTAATCTTCAATCATCAAGCTTCCCTCAAACATTCGAAAGTAATTGAGTGTAAATACATGATTATTTCCCCAAAATTTCAGTGTTTCGTGCAAACGCGTTTGTGGTTTTATACTAGAGATCATTATAAACTAGAAATACATGTTTTGGCAAAGGAATGAACGGGAGGATAAGGCAATGATCCAGTCAATTAAGTATGGTGAACAAACTTACAAGCATAGCACTGGGATTGGCTGCCAGAAGTGCAAGTGGTTGCAACAAGAGGCTGTTGGGCTTCAGTGAAAACACGATTTGGGCATGAATCACAACCTCTGCTAATTCTGTATTCTGCTGCTCTATCTGTGGGCTGCATTTCAGCATATCAAATCCATCTCCCTGTTTGTTTTCAACAAGTATTCTTGCTATCCTCTGTTTAAGTAAGAAATACTTCACTTAGAGAGCTTATTAACATTTTTAGATGCAAGGCCCTAAATTAAACAAACCTCTTTTTAGTTTTGGTCGACCTCACTTCTAAAACGGGTAAACACCATCTAATGAGATTACTGGCATTGTGTGGTTGGATTTTCATTTGCTGTCGCTCTCGCCATAACTTTTAACTGACTCATCTTAATCAAAAGCTTTTAAGTGTAAAGTTAATCTTAAACCATCATGCTCAAAGTAACAGCTCATTATACTGAAGATACTTCTGCCGTGCTGACATCATTTGATAAGCAGAACATACCTGATTCTTGATTGCACTATTCGAAATCAAATGCTGCAAAATCTCATCACATAACTGAAAAAGAAAAGCACTTTGACAACATGAGATCAAAATCAGTAACTGCCACCTATCAAAAATAAAAGAACAGAAAATACCTGCTACAAAATACAACATTCCATATAGAACAAATTTCTAGTGATTGCAAAAAAATAATAGAAAAAAGTAAAAGAGGGTCGGTAGACAATAAAAACAAAAAAATCCCTTGGTTGACAGCAAAATCAAAACAACGACTTAGCAAGAGTAGATCAAACATCCACAAATCTCAACAAGAATATTTAATAATGTCTATACTAGAAGGACAGGCGGGGTGTAAAACAACAAAAATTGCTCTCTCAGTTGGATCTGAGTATAATATTCCTTGCTCTCTGAGAAATATCAAGTGCTGAAGGAAAGACACTAGGACTGCTAGAAACACCACTTATATAAAATCATAGTGTGTATCAAACAAAATAGAATTCACTATATTCTTCCTTTATTTAGCTTATTCCTATCATAGACCATATTGCCATCAAATAATTCGCTATAAACACTGAAACATAATAAATATATTCTTACTGTTGGATCCGGAGCATCTTTTAAATATAGAGTTGTAACTTCTCGATATAAAGCCAACAATGCAAAAGCTTCTATCTGAGATGCAGTTGGTTTACCTTCGTTCTACAAAAAGCAGCCATATAGAAATTTATTTTCATTCACACTAAGTCTTCTAAGATACAAGAAATGCTTCTACTTTTACATGCTAGTCAAAAAATCAATTATGTGTAAAAAGAAAAATCTACAAAAATATACCCAAGAATGAATGATGTACAAATGCGTGTAAATATGCATTAACTTGTAGGCTTCAATCCCCCAGAAGCATTTCAAATTACAGCTATGGCCATCGACATTATGTATAAAGTAATCATCTCAACTCAATATAACAACAAATCATCCATAAATAATGTTGATTGCAGCAATTGATTACATTGGTCAACAAAAAAAAGTTTGAATTGGTGCCAGGAAGATTTCAGCCAAAATATGCCATATAAATGGAATTTTGCTCTATTAGCTCTAGTTATTGAGATCTGGACTAAGTTTAAGGTCGAAAAATGCGAATTTGCAAACGTTTATTCTTGTATTCGGGATATCAAATGTTGCCAGGTGTACTTAAGCGAAAACCTAACAACAATAGCTATGTCACAAAGACTAAACAAACAAAGGGAAAAACTTGAAAGGGGAAAAGAAACACCTATGGTAAAAATTTTCTCTTTCTAGCTTGTTGAGAATGCTCGACACTCGTATCCCTCTTTAAACTCCAGCAGTAATCTGCCATCATTCGTTTGTCCCATCGTGCTTGGTAGCGCTCTTCCATTAGTTTCATGTACTGGTGAAATCGCTCTCCTTGTTCATCACTTACATCGCCACAGTTCTCTGGAAATCTCTCTAAATAGCTATGCAGAAAATGCACTTTAATGCTCATTTTCGCCCCAGTCTCTCGGTAACTGGTCAACATCTTGTCTACTAGCTCTTTGTAGGTATGTACCTTGTGATTTCCCAAAAAGTTCTTCACAACAGCAACAAAGGAGCTCCAAGCATTTGATTCTAAAGCATTCATGGAGCAAACAAAATTGTCATCCTTGATGAGTTTCGGATGTCAGGTCCATCAAATACGCCTTGTTTAAGTTTCTCTGAGCTGAGACCTGGGAACATTTTGCATATGTAGTTGAAGTATTGAACATTCTTATCAAGAGCTTTAACAAATTGTTTCATCAGTCCCAATTTGATATGAAGAGTTGGAAGATGATTTTTCTTTAGGTGCAAGACGTGCACTTACAACATTTTTTTGACCAACTTTAATTTGTGCTCGAAGTGGCCAATCCTTTCTTTGCCAGTGTTGCTCAACTGTCCCACAAGCACAGAAAGCATGGAAATTTGGTGAAGCCTGATTGTTGACCAAGCAAAAAGTTCACCATTTTCAAGTCAACACAAATAACCCAGTTATGATTGGAGTAGTTGAGGTTTTACATCACTTGCTTAGTAGACTCATACTTCTCCTTCAATGTTGTTGAGTGTCCAATCGGTATTGATGCATAGGTGTTGATGTTATACAGGAGAACACATTTCAAGCTACGCTTTGAGCTGTCGATGAACAATCCCCATGAATTCACATCGTATTCTTGAACACCAAGGAGCAACAACACTCTTTCAACATCACTGCAATAAACAAGGTCGCTGTCTTCATTGAAGAGTGGGATAAATTCCGCATCCCTATTACGGTAAAATGTATCTCGCGTCTAGCTCATCAAAAGATTCTTTTCCTTAAGCCTCAACGCTAAGAGTTATGCTGACTCCTTTGATAGACTCAAGTCACGAATCAAGTCGCTCAGTTCATTTTGGTCGAATAACATTGGCTCAGCAGAAAAACTCTCTTAATCTGTATCATTAAAGCAAGCAACTTCATAGGCTTCAGCATCATATATGATGTCATCATCATTATCACCACCATCCGATTTATCACCATCTTTTAAAGAAAACCCACTAAGAAGAGGGATTGGCACTTCACTTGAATGTAGTACAGGTCGAATTGAAGACTTAAGGCAAGGGTAACTTTTAGATTTACGCTTCTTGTTGTTCAACCCAGTTATATCGATTGAACAGAAATAGCAGCCATTGTCATCATTCTGTGGCTCACGCCAAACCATCGGAATGCCAAATTTAAGTGATTTCGAGTACCATTACTCTATTGCCGTATCTGCTCCTTGCATGTCTTGCAAACAATATGTGGAGCCCATGATTTGTCCTGGTCACCAAGCTTGACTTGGAAGTAAGCATGGTACGCCCTTCTGTAAAAATCATTAATGGGTTTTCTGTTTTCCTTTGTTTTAAATTCACAGCATGTGTAGCAGAAAATATTTGGATCGTTCTTGCATCCTCTTGATGAAGCCATTTAGCTAAATGAACCAGACTAGGCAAGAGTGAGTTGTAGCTCTTTGAAATGCTCGAGAAATGAAAAGGTATATAGAAAACTCCTTTATCAAAAGTTGTTTCTATCCACTGGTGTAGAATTCAAAAATGAAATCTATTTGCATCAAGGCTAGATTTATTACCAAAGTATGCATGATCAGTAAAGTAAATGACAAGCAATTTTCACAACAAAATCAACTGATTGACAGAGCACTGATTGGCTAATATGAATATGATTCATTTGAAGTCAAAAAATAGATAGAGAAAGCAGGTGTGAAAGAAAATCTTCTAAGATCACTAATCAAATTTGACAAATAACCTGAGCACTAGATCAAAGCAAACAAGCTATTCTTGTGAATTTTTGAAGAGCCTTGACTCACTTTGAACATTTTGTCTGATGTTTCTTGAGGCAACTTCAATAAACGTAAAATATTCAGTAATGTAGATTAATTAAGGTCTTTTTAGCCATGACTACAGCTATCTGAATGACTTCAACTCTCCTAGTAGATGATTTCTAATGCAATGCTACAACACTTGATAGCAAATTCATTTAGGGATGTGCTAATTTATGTTTATTTGGGTAGAGTGAATGGACTTGAGTTTCAACAATATATGCAAGTCTATAGAGCCAAAACAAGAGTTAAAAATAAAAAACTGAGGTCATTTCTGAATTTTTCATACTAGAATTAGCTAAGAGAAGAGTATTTTTGTCCTGGCACCAAAATGGTTGTTTACCAGTGTTATCAATTGTTATTACTGAGCTTATAGAAATAGGTGTTTCACAAAACTGCTCTGCTTAGCAAGCTTTTCAATGTGAACTAAAGAGATTTCGCATATCACAAAGTTAATGAGCATCAAAAAAGAAAACGATACCAAATCAGAAACATCGAGATCAGCAATATCCTTTTTCAGCACTGCTTCACCAATCTTTTCTCTAAGATTCTGGTAAGTATCTCCGTAAATAATAAATCTGTCGTGGAGCTCATTCTGTGCCTAGTGTTCAATGGAATGCTTTGAAATGCAGTATTATTCTCAAAAGTAAATGAAATGAAGAAAAGAATGTATCTTTATATTGTAGTAAAATCTGTGTTGTTATACATACAGATATACAGATGTCCTAGAAATGAGTAAAGCTATTAAAGAGCAACATCATAAGATATTTTCAAACAGAGCAACGATCCGAACGTAAATCAAGGTCTATGTGCAAGACGTGTTAGGAAGTGACTCAAAAATAGCAAAACTTCCAATCTGATAACTAAAATTACATTAACGTAAAAGTAGTTGATTAAAGAACAAACCTCGTTGTCTTCTTCTGGCCAGAGCCACTGAAATTTCTCGACAGCAATTAGCTGCTTCAACATAATGAGTCCAAAGTTTCTAATAAACTGTCTTAAGAAGAACTCTCTTAAATTACGGCTGTCTTCATCTATGCAAGTAGATTGCAACAGACTGTATAACTCCTCTAATTTTCTTCTGTGCTCGCTGCTGTATTTCTTCTCAATCACATCGCAATATGCAACTTCAACCACTTTACAGATAAACACCCGAAAGTATGCAATTTGGCGTAATGTATCCATGTTACTAATGGTCAGCGGAAAGTCTGGACAATCACGTGCCAGACGACAAACATATTCAAGCTGGCTGCTTTGCCTTGGAATCTTACTGATGTCTGCCATTTGGAAATCCTGATAAAGAATGTTTCTCCATTAGATAGTGAAAAATAATTGGCGACAAAGACATGGTTTTAAAAGTCTTATGAGTCGTTCTAACAACAAATGAACTGATTGTCAGAGAGAATTGAATACTCACGAATACATAGATAATAACGGTAATTCGAAATGCAAATTTTTTTGCATAAAATAGCTAACTGCCATTACATTCGACACAAGCGGTAAGATCGATAGCAGTCCACAACACAGCTCAAACAAAGTAAAATAGCTCAAACAAGCACCTTAGTCAGGATATTTTATTGAAAAGAAATGATATTAGATCAAGACGATAGCGTGAATGAGTATGACATATTTTGGAAGTGCATCTTGGCTAAAATCAACGTTCAGTGGAATAGAAACCCATGAAGATATCAGAATTACAAAGAGCAAGTTAAAAATGTATCAAGACAATGAACTGAAAACTGATATTGACTCAATTCTAGGACTAATTTGAATGGCAGGGATACACAAAAGGATAAAATGCAATATAAAGTGAGTTGGGAGTTGAAGTTGGTGGTTAACAGCGCCATGTCCTAACCAAGAGAGAAGCGTTCTAGAGGTAGAGGGCGAGAGAATTTGGAGTAAAGTACTCGCATTATGTTCTCGTACTAATGATGGCCGATGTGGTAACTGAGACAATAAGAATTGCCATGTTGAATGTAATGTTATACCAAAAAACAATTTCTTACCTCGTAGCAATGAATCAACAATAAGCAAAGCTCCAAACGGGACTCTTTATCATCTTCTCGTGAATAGTTACTTTCATCTAAGTAAATTTGCAAAAACTGTTCTGCCATTTTTCCATGGACTCTATAAAAAGAGTTCACTAATCTTTAATTACTTTAGTCATTTTGAATTAAGTCATAACAACTTCCCTATGCGTTCGCAGTTTCTATATTTAAAGAAAAAAGTAGCTAACATTCCCATCAATTCTACAAGGGGATTCACGAAAAACGGACAACATCAGTTCAATATAATTAATAAATGCAAGGAATAATGCAATATCATACACGAAAGACAACGATAGAAAGCTAGTTTGAGAAAAAACATCTCTGAAATGCTAAAACCTGCACCTACATGTAACAAAGAACATTCTGAGCATAAAAACAACCTGAAAATAGCAGCTCACCTCACTTTTAGAAGCTTTTGCACAAGGAATGATCTTATGGTAGGCGTAGAATCCACCTTGTAACCAGAGAATGGGGTCAACTCTTTGGTTTCACGGCTTTTTGTTGTTACGTACGACATCATCAATGCAATAACATCCTCCTCTATTGCACGGTTCGTTGATGAAAACAGAAATGTCGATACAGCTTCCATAAAGAATGACATACTCCTGTCTTTGAAAGATCCTAGCTTGTCACACACTTCCCTAAAAAGGAAATAAAAACATCACTTGCAATCTTACTGCATCCCCAAAATATATCCAATCCAAACCATGTACCGTAGACTCGAAGCGATTGTCGCTTTTTTACGTACAATAATATTTAATATACCTGTGTGAACATGACTCAGATACTGTCAAAATAACTATGCATAATCTTTTCAATGAAGCGATTTATGATAAGACAAATAATAAACAATAAACTATACAAAGGTAACATTTCTACACTCTTCAGGAAGGAAGTCACGGCTTAGTTCATAGTGGGCTCTTAGGCCTATTTGCCTTTCATTCACATCCATACAACATAGTGTACCCAGTTCCAACCTAGAGTGCAATTAGCCATTTTGAAAAGCAAAGCTAGCCTACAATATGAGAAGTAATTGTTCGGTGAGTCTTAGACTGGGACAGGATTTAGGAGAAAATTATTAGGGGTGTATAATGGGGAAGGGTATGGTATACAACACTATCCAGATGCCTGGATAATGAAGCCATGCCCATTTTCACCTTCACTACTGTCTCATCTTGAAAGGTGCTTTTTCTTATAGAACCCTCAAATCCAGTTACTACAAAAACAGTCACTATTTTGAATTTTACCGAATGGAATAAAAATATTGCAGAATTTATCAAAAAATATGACAACATTGGGGGAAGGTGTCACACTCCCTAAACATTGGGGGAGGGTGTCACACCCCTCCCCAAATCTTCCTTTGATCTGAGTGACCAAAGATTTGACTTAAGTTTGACAAAGTTTTGGCCAATAATTTACTAAGAACTGGCGCTAATACCAGATATTCCATTTTCCTCTAGATCACTCCTTGATATCAAAAGTAACATCTGACCACTGCTCTAACCTGGTTGAAATAACAAAAACAAAACTTATGGGTGTAATGAGTGCAGTCATTCTGCTCCCAAGATAGTCTGAGATTCACGGGAAACTTAAGTAAAAGTCTTAGAGTGAACTTCTGACGTAATGCCATAAGATCGTGCAAATTTAATATTACTTTTTAATGCTGTGTACCGGCCTGGAAATACCAGACCAATTTCCTATTTCTTTTCAAACAACTACGGCCTTCAAGTTTGTTCTTTTCTAGCTATTTATTGTCCTTTCATTTTATCTGAGATGCCCTTATGCCCATTTGAATAAACAAACGCCCCCTCGAATAAGCGCCCATCTTCGCAGCTAAAAATTTTATATCACCTGGGTGCTTAATCGAGGCAGTACGGTATTTCCACCGGGCCTCCAAAAGCTGCTTGATAAACAGCGTGCAAGAAACAATCCAATACTTTTTATTGTTCCTCAACCAATCACCCTCTGCAGCGCATGCGTACCCTAATCACCAAACTACTGATCAAGGAACATGTTATGTCACACTACTAAATAACATACTGGTCATTTGAATATGCAGACTGTGCCATGTCAGCTAACTGAACCAAGGTCGTTTCAATTTTTTGCCAAGACGATACAGATGTCATTTCATCATCAATGGACTCTATAGCCTGAAATTGGATGAAAAAGCTTGCAAAAATTGCAGTTCACCAAATAGCGGGAAAATAGCAATACAGAATGAGCACAATGATAAAACGATGAGACAGCATGATAACACAATCATAAATTCATTGTTTAAATAAGCATAAAGCTTATAAGCATACTTAAGTTCACATTCTTAACAAATAAGCAGAAAATAAGAACATTTGCCAGCCTCGGAATGTTTTGCCTCTCTTCCATTTCTTCCCAAATCAAGTGAGAAAATTGCATAATACAAAGGACGAGTGATAGGAAACAGCATTTTGCATGAAATAATCTTTTGAGAATGATAGCCACGACGAGCAACATTGCAGATATATCAGTATTCATATCAAACGCATTATCAGACCATAAAATTAGTTTGAAAGTAAGCATACTTTAAGCATAATTTCAAGTTAAAATTGGGAAAATCTTTAGCATATTGAGCTTAAGTCCAATTTACCAGCATGCTTATAAAAAACGGGTGTAACATTAATGAGCTTAATGAACAAAAAAAAAGAAAGACGTTCCGTAAAAACCGTGGATGATACATTCTTCAAGCTAATCTTTGGTTCCTTCAATGTATCGAGGCATAATTTCTCGGTCAAGCAGCAGATTTATGACTTCTTACCAAGATGAATATGCACAGAGATTGTCTGCCGAATCAGGGAAGTCATTTTCCCTGGTATTATCCTGACTTTTTACCTAATTTCTACCTGTTTTCCATGATTTCATAAGATCCTGAGCAAATTCCACACACAATGACTGCTAAAATGCAAGCCTATTCTAGGCAAATTTTAGCCTTTTTGAGAACAAATTTGCGCTATAACTCTATCAAGAAAAAAGGAAACTATTTACCAAATGTTTTTTCTTGCTTGTTTTTCAGCGTATTAGGATATCGATCAACTATTGAAAAAGACAAATAATTTCCCTGATAATTCCTAGATATCTTTTTAGATGTAGTCGAAACTTTTTTGAGATTTCCCTTAGATCTTTTAGACAAAATACATTCTCCTGATTATTCCCTAAATTTCCTGATTGGGGAGACATCCTGAACAATGTTGTCACTAGATGGCTTTGAGCTTCTGCCATAGTTTGACTACTGTGCACTGTACTATTACTTTGATATTAGCTATGTAACTTCTACAGTTCAATTAACTCAGCCACAACCATAAAGATAAACGTACAGTGAAAAGGATAAGAGCCAACTATATAAAAACTCAATATTCTCAGTATGTTCTGCTTCTTACCTCAAGGAACTGCAATGCAGCTGTGATATCTGTTTCCATACATGGTATGCCAGGTGGGCAAACATGCTCAATAAAAATTTTCAAAAGTTGGATTCGTGTCCATGTGATTCTAGCAATAAAGAAAAGTCAAGGATATTTTAAAATACCTATTGAGTGAAAGCGGAGCTTGTGGAAAAATATGTTGAATAAACCCAAATGACGATTGTGGTAACTATGACAGTGATGCTAATAAGGATGATGGACCATAGTAGTTGATGATGAATAGCGATTAGTTTATAATAATGAATGAAAATAATCGATCATGATAAATGATGCATGCTTTTCTTTGGGTGTATTCATGGCAAATGAAGGTACCTATCAAAATGATGGTGATATGTGAAGTTCCTGATAATTTTCTCAATGATACAAGTGGCGATCAAAAGAAGTGTTCGGCATGGACAAACCTTGCATCATTAAGAATCTTCTTTGCTGAGATTGAGAAATCATCTTCGTAATTATCTAACAGACTCAGAAGTTGGTTGGTAGCAAGTTTAATTTCTTGTACATTTGCAGTCCAAACAAATCTATCTTGTGTATCTAAAATATCTTCCATTTGCGGTATAAGTCTCTCCAAGCCCTTTTGCAATGCTAGAGCATCCACTACCTAGTGATGAATATACAAATTGAAAAGCTAATGATATAGCACATCAACACAGATCATACTTCAGAATGCTTACTAATAAGATCAGAAGATAAAGAAAACTGTCTAGATCTAAACAATTTCAACTCACTATGTCGTCATTATCTTCAACGAATCTCATGACTTCAGTTGTAATATCCGTCATTAATGCTACAATCAACAGGAAGCATTGAATTCTTTGACGGAATGCAGGCTGGCTAATAATCACATGAATATCCACAATGTCAATTGATACTGCCTCAAAATTTTCCTTCTTTCTCCTTGCACGGGACATTATGGATGCAGCAATCAACTAAAAAAGATCGTTAAATAACAAAAACCATGGTAGCGACACCCTTGCCTATGTTAAACTACCAATTGGCAAGTTATTCCCAGATTTGTTCAGACAAAGTAAGCACCTAGTGCATTAAAATGGCCAATAATATAATCGCCAATTGTGTCTTTTATTTACTATAATAACAGATAGATTTGTGAAAATTGTGCAAGCCATGCCATATAAGAATAAATCCTACAAAATTCACAAAAGTAGGCAATCATGAACTTAATATTAGAGCAGGCTTCGCTACATTGGAACTTTAAACATCTCTAGGGCTACCTTTTACTAAAACTCAGCCCCATCATAATGCGCGTATAAAGTCACGATAAATCTAGTTCACAACATTCTTTAGTACACCATGCTACATTGTCCCCTAGAAGTCTAGTTGTTATGAAAGCTGATGAAGAGATCAGCTTGAAAGTTATAACTTACACTACTTTAAGTATACAGTAAGTCTATTCTCAACTGTATCTCAATAACAGCACAATATTTGCACAAGAATAAAGATTTGGTCTCATCAAATAACGTCAGTAATGTAGAGCTAAACTAATAACTAGGGGGGAGCTCATGCAACAATTGGAGCATTACAAAACGATGCCAATTAAAGAGTAGGCATCATTCAGAATAAAAACAAGCTAGCTCCCAGTTTGCTATGACAGCAAATGTGATGAAAATCAATTACATATTGTGTACCTCATGCTCCTCACTGTTTACATCATAATCAAGAAAGACAAGGTCATGAACGTAGGACTTCAATTGTCTCGGAGACAGTTCTAACAAAGCATTTCCAGTGCGAGATTGTTTCAGCATGTTTCGAATAATTCTATCAGCATTGCTTGATCGATCTGTAGAAATAGAGAGATTATCAAAATAACAATTAAGATAGCATAGCGCTCAAATCTTGATTGGTTAATACATTTGCTCACAACCAAATTCTCCTTGACGTCTCAGCCAATAGAAGGCTGCGAT
>OLMO02000238.1:10640879-10691881 GCA_900291935.2 Cassiopea xamachana | reverse complement strand
ACGTTTTTTATTATTTCTATCGCACATAGACTGATAAATAAAACAGACACTTTAAGCTCTTGCAGGCCTTAAACTCATTCCTGAGATGGCATAGGTAGCTACTACTTTGATAAGCTCTTTAATTTGAAATGTATTTGCTACTAAATGAATCTTAGCCATACTCTTTAACCTTCATTACTGTTTGTTTTAAGTATAGATCGTAAATACCTTCAGCATTTGAGGAAACTTAGTAGGGTATCCACAGCAACGCAGCACCAATGTTCGATACTTGAGCTACCACGGTTGATTCCACGGCTGATAAACGCAAAAGTTTCTCCAAAAAAGCATGAAAAACTCTTAGTCTCTCTCCAAAGCCATAATGTATTATAATATCCGTGAAATAAGCAGCGGAAACATGATTTATTTCCTTTTTGCGTCTAGTGTACACTAACTTTCTGCCTTACTAGGGCGCCATTATGGATTTGCATGCTGGGCCCCTGTTTTGTATACAATGGGATTAGTCAGTCAGCGCTCTAGTTCTATTAACTCTATGGTTCCGACCACAGTTTTCGAGGAACCCTAAACCGACAGGATTCGAGAAAGAGGAAACAATTATCGGCCACTGAGCACAGCGGGTAGGATTTGCAATATTTTTCCAAGGGCATTTAGCCTGGTCGCTGAAGCGAGAGGTATATGACTTTTTATGTGCATATTTTAGAAAGAACAGACTCACTATAAAAAGGTTCAGCTTATTATATTTTCCCTAAAACAAAAAGAATTCTTTATTGATTTTTTCTTATGACTCATAACTTCTGACTGAGTTCTAGAACTCTTGGAACTCACCCTCATTCCAATGGAGTTAGATACTGTTCAAGGACAATCAACTGAGATAGATGTTTGCCATAGATTTTTGGGTGGCACATTACTGACAGATGTGAAGTGTCACATCATTGCAATTGAAGCATTTGTCACAATACGCTATTTTTCTACTCATTCATTGAAAGCTAGCTTCTGCGTCATAACATGCCTTTTCTACTGACTGGTAACCTCATTAGGTTTGGTTCGATTAAAAAGAAAAGCAAAATTGAGTCGTATCTTTGTTTTAATTCTGCTGTTCGCATTGCCCTTCTGGTGACAGAGTACACAGTTACAATGCGTCGAGAGAACATTATTTTACAAAAGAGTTGTGTTTTGAAAATTGTCTGTGAACAAGTCTTATTTTAGTGCTGTAATAAGACTTTATTGATAACCCGAAGGTGAGTATAACCAACAAAGTAAGACAGTATTTGTCTCTACTACAACTTATGATGAACTAAAGATGCTTGCTAGATACAGAGTTTATATAGTCTGCTTATGGATTACTAGAATCTTCTGAGATTTCTGGAATAGTCCTATGAGTAATAGAATATGCTAGAAGTAAACATGTCTACAAGTTGAGACAGATAAAGTTCTGGTGAGTGCTTGCGTAATACGTTGTTTACATTCCAGAAGTTACTGGAATCGATTATAATATTATAACAGTCTGCTTCTAAGTTTCTTCTAATTTTTCCAAACAATAAAATTACTGTTCAGTTTTAGATTCTTTTGTAGGGACTGTAGGGGAAAGTCTTGAAAAGTAGGGGAAAGTAGGGAAAAATCAAGAAAAATTCTGTAGGGAAAAGTAGGGAAAATACGCAAGCGCTGTAGGTGAAATTCGCCGACGCTCCGTGTAGCACTGCACTGAAAACGAAGTACGCAGTCAACCTTCGATGCAAATTGAGAGAGGAGTGAGAATTTGCCGCCATCAATCTAAGCAGAGTTACAACAAGGAGTGTAAACCTCCTTGACGGAGTAGTTAAGCCTCCAAATGGAGAATTCAGAATGCGTTAGTGATGAAGCCATGCAGGACATAACGGTTTCTTGTCCAAAGTGTGGTAATGCTGTTCTACGTCTGGCAGCCAAATTTTGTGATGAGTGCGGTTTCATGCTACAGACGAGTAAAATCCCAGAACACGAAGGTATCTTGTATAGATTGTGATTGGATATCCTTACTGTTGACGATTCATTTTATATCAAAATATATCTTTGCATAGGCCTATGCAACGATATATTTTAAAGCAGAATGTCACTACAAGAGGCGTCATTAAGTTTTCTGCCATGTGAGTAAAAGATGCTATAGATTTCAAATGCACATAGTCGTAGAGGGGGAGGGGGTTAGCACCCTAGTTAGACAGGAGTCCACTTCATTTGGGCAGTTTTATTCTCGAAGGAAAATGGAATTTGCTGAAGACTTCCTAAGGTTGCACACCAGGAGTGTAGTGCTGGGTGGGGGTTCAGGGGGCTCGGCCCCCTTGTTAAAATATGGAAGATGTTGGGGGTGCAGCCCCTACTGTAAATGTCAAGTTATTGAACATTTTTCTTAAGTTTTTCTACTTTGTCCGGAGTTCGCAAACTCATTTACAGGTTTGTTCACAATACCAGGCCTGTACCGATGTAGTGCCAACCTTCCAGGCAAGTATTCTCATGGCCAATCAAGGAAATTTTCAATTTCTATCAACAAATTTGTGCCAGTTTATTGTCACGAAAGAGCACGTTTTGAGGGTGCTATACTCCCTGAAAACTTTCCGTCCGGAAATCATGCCATTTATCAGCAAACACTATGACGTTTTGGAAAGCACTGTGACTTTCAGGGGGCAATAATGAATGAATATGAATGAATGTTTCATTAGCAAGCCCTACGAGTTTCTGAAAATTTTGCAACGTGTCGGTAGATGGTCCTTAGCTAGTATCGTACCTACTTTAGATGTGCAATGATGGGATGATTTTGTGCATATTTAAAGACTTAAACTATGCAGTTTCATTTAGGGAGCTTTTTGAAATTAATAACATTTCATTTCATTATTCTCTTTTGAAACAATAATTTTCCTGCAAGTTACTAAAATATCATTTTCTCTTGTTTACATAATTAATCTATAGTAAAGTCACAATATAAATCCCAACAAAACACATCAAATGCACCAAATGTTCCTCTCTGTTTTAGCACCACCGTACTGCTGAAAAGGCTGTCAGTCACATTTATAGCCAAAGTGAAGAGCGTTATTGATGTTCTTTGTCCCCAAGCCCCCTTTTTTCTTCCGCTGTTCACTTATTTACAAATAAGTGTAGCTGTTGTGTTCATCTTGTCAGCAAACTTTCATTTTTTAAATCCATTCAATTTTGCCCCCACCCCTACCATTTTGGCAGCCAACAAGGTAAGCCCTACACTCCCTAGAAAAGACTATGGAAAGGACCTGCATGCTACAAAGTAATGCCTTACCTGGTACAAAGTTAGTGTTTGGTGCAATATCAAAGAATGAAATGGAGCTATTTTACATAATTCTACAGGCATGCCCTTTTAAGGGAATGGTCTCTAAAAGGTTATTTTGAGCCCCCCTTGTTAAAAATTTAGCAATATACCACTGCTGCACACATCTATTTAAGATAACCTTATGTTTTACTGAGCCTTCATATTCTTAGAATTTCAATATTTCAGTCCTATTGGGCAGTGGCAAAGCTAGACGAAAGTTGATGGTCATGCTCATCAGGAACGTAGCAACCAGGGAATGTGGGGGTGTAAGACCCCCAAATTTTAGGACTTGAGAAAAGCCAGGTAAAATTGGGTCATTAAATTGTCAGAATTAAGTGATTTTTAAAGAGTTGAAGGTTACATCACTCTTGTACAATAGTTGAAAAAACATATAGTTAAAGGAATTATTTGTAATATGTGCAAGGTCCTTTATCAAAATAGCATTTTCCAGCCACTGAGAACCTTTATTTTGGAAATTTTTTCTCTGTGCTAAACCATGGAGTGCTCTATAGTAGACACTGGGTACAAGAGAATGTCTATTATATTGAAAATTTTTGAAAGATATGCTTGCCCTCCTTTCAATAACATATGTAAATGGACAAAGAACATTGGACGGAATAGTAATCTGTAACAATTGAGCAGCTTACTAACCAGGTAAGTTCTACCTTGCATCCCCCAAACAAAGGTCTCACAATGTCCCTGGTGCTCATAGCTAACCTTCAGACACTACAAATGTTTTACAAAGGTTGCTCCAATAACCAAGCTTTTGCAATTTGAGAGAATTAATGTTTATTAGAGACAGGAGGGTAATAATGCCACCTGACTAGAAAAGTCTATTTCGAGTAATCAAACTGCATCATTCTTAAATTATTCTCAAATTTTGGTGACTCTGAACCTTGCTATTTATATAGACTTTCTTATAAAAAGTGTCTACAAGAGAAATTGAAATGTCATCTTTTGTCATCTTCAAATCTCATGAGAATGTATGTTATTGATGTATAGAAGAATAGGCACAAAGAGGATCATTGGCCTGGCAATGTTGTAGAATGTTTGTGATGAGACTATGTGAACAGCATTTCTAAAAATAACGAGCCCACTTTCTCCGTCTTTGTTGCAATATGTAAAATTGCTTTACCAAGTTCTCAGGCTCTTCCCTGTTCCTCTTAAGATTCGCAACCAATGGGAGTGTGTTTTCTTTAGCCCCTTGGTATAAATGCTGGCAAGGATAGCTGACATATCTGAAAAGTCATTCCAATAGTACTATAAAACATTGTATTATGAGGAAATTTCTCCAAAGGCAAAATAAATACTATTGAAAATTGCATAGAAGTTTTGCAAGTTGTAAAATGGGATCTAACGTATGATATGAAGAAAAGGAGGCTTATAAGTTAAATGCATGGAGTCACAAGAAGAACCAAAACACATGAATGAGCTCATTTTTCAGAAAAGAAGCAAACAAGTATCTTTTATGTAACAAAAAGACCTGAGTATTCCATAACCTAAAGCAGAAACTGCTAGAAGATCTGTTATATAGAGAGGACCATTTCCATGGAGTATGATTGGCAAAAACATTAAAGATTAGAAAAAGGAATAATTCTAAAAGTGTATACATTAATATAAAGGAACATTAATTGAGATCACATTAATTAAAGGCACATTAATTTAGATTAGTCAGAGAAATTAGGAACAAAATCTAAAGACAAGTTCTTTGTTTTTGAACTCCAATTATTGTATGCATGTATGCATAAAGTGCATATTTATCTTGTATATAAGCTAAGGCAGATTGCTAATCAGAAGTCAGCTTATGAAAATTAAGATAAGATGTCTCAATCCAAGAAATGCAAGAAAAATAGTCCAAAGCCGACTTTCTGGGTAACCAATAGAATGGTGTACAATAATCTCCATTATCCAGAAGCTATTTTATCAAACTAACCATCTAAAATCCAATGTAAAATACCAGCAACAAAGCAACCTTGAAAAACATGATGCTTATACAAAAGCCTAAAGCAATGGGGAGCAATTTGCTATCTAAAAGCCTACCAAGGCAAAGAGAAATATATAACAGCTCACAAGAATGAAAATTTCTACAGTAAGAGTCTACTGCTAAGGTATGAATTATTGTAGTTATATGCCTACCAAGGCAAAAGAGAAATCCATAAAAGCTCACATGAATGAGCATTTGTATTGTATCATCATACTGTTAAAGTATGAATTGTAGTGATTGCATACCTACCAAAGCAAAAGAGAAAGCCATAAAAACTCACACGAATGAGCATTTGTATTGTAACGGTATACTGTTAATGTGTGAATTATATTAATTGCATACCTACCAAGGCAAAAGAGAAATCCATAAAAGCTCACATGAATGAGCATTTGTACTGTAACATTATACTGTTAATGTGTGAATTATAGTAATTGCATACATATGAAGACAGAAGAGAAATCCATAAAAGTTCACAAGAATGAACATTTGTACAGTAGCAGCATACTGTTGATGTATGAATTATAGTATTTGCATGCCAATTGCAAGAAAGAAAAGAAAGTTAAGTCTTCTTGGCTTCTCCACAAATTTCTGAACTATTCTGTCATGAAGAATAT
Source organism: Cassiopea xamachana (assembly GCA_900291935.2). Lineage (NCBI taxonomy): Eukaryota > Metazoa > Cnidaria > Scyphozoa > Rhizostomeae > Cassiopeidae > Cassiopea > Cassiopea xamachana. The sequence continues at coordinate 10,685,979 of OLMO02000238.1, read as the reverse complement.
TTTTATCTTTAACCTTTTATGACATCTTTGTACATTGATATTCTACACCCAAGATGTTCTTGTCTCATTTTATTGCATAGATTTGTTTTCACTCTCTTTAGACCGGAAAATAATCTCTCTACCGATGCACTGGAGATGGAAATTACAGAATTTAGCTTCAATAACTTGATAGCTTCTGGTACACATTTATAAATATATTGCAATATTTCCAGAGGGCTGTCTTTGTGAAATCAGGGTCATTGTAAATAAAGAGAAGCTGATGGAATATGGAAAAGGGGACCATACTGACACTTTAAGGATTGGAGCATATCTGGTGGCAATCCTTTTCTCCATTGTTTGAAAATGCAAGGATTCACCAGATCCAAGAAAGTAAAGTTCTTACAGTCTAGGAACATCTCAGACAGCATAGACAGAATGTCATCAACAAGTTGAAAATATAGACTTTTGTAGTTATGTCTTTTGTCTGCATTGCAAGATGGTTCCCCAACTAAAGAGACTGTTGATTGGAAGGAATGATGATACTCACTGTCAGTGTGCAAATCAGACAGAACGTTACCAAAAGCAGATATTTTCTGACAATCATAACTGAAATCTGTATTTCGATTTTGAAGAACCATGTAAAGAAGTGATGACTGTTCCAAAATCTTAGTAAAAACATGAACTAGAAAACAAAACAAAGAGCTATTCATGAAATGGTATAAGCCACTAGCTTGTGATATGGAGGCATCATCCCAGCCTTGTGGGTTCTCAATAGTCCTTTCAAGTAAGTCATAAAGAACACTGATGGTATGTGAATGACAGTACCACCTAGTTTCTCCAGGCTTAGGTATATAAATTCCATTTGAATGCAACAAATCCTTCCTTCTAGGACTGTTAGTAGCAAATTTGCTAAAAGCAGCCACATTTGCAAAGAAGACTCTAAGCAAGGGGGTAGAAGAGGCAGACTGACATAGAACTAAAATTTAAGCGGTGAGCTGCACAATGAAAGAGGTAAGCAAAGGGATAAGCTTCCCTAATAAAGGTTTTGACACCATAAATGTGTCCAGACATTATAGAAGCCCCATCATAGGACTGCATGATCAATTTATTGAGAATAGAATCCCCATAATGTGTAAAACCATCTTTGACAATTGAATTGATGGCAGGAGCAGTTCTATCTGAACTCACATTATAAAATTTCAAAAATATCTCAACAACATCATCCTTTTTATCAAGCCTAATAATAGCACTAAGCTGCTCCTTAGTTGACACGTCTGTAGTCTCGTCAACTTGCACAATCAGAAAAGTGCACTGTTGTACTTCTTCCTCAATTTGATCTTGAATGACAGAGTCTATGCATTCAATCAGATCATTCTGCGTGCCACCTGAAACACCAGTAAAAACTCCAACATTAGCCCTTTCTGATCCGGCAGCCTTACCATGCAGATGACGTTCATAGACAGTATCAAATTTTGCAAAACTGTCCAAAAGTTCCCCATAGTTTCCAGGGCCTATGGGCGGAAATTTGTTATGGGGCCTCCTATGTGCTCATATTTGATTTTCAGGGACATACATTGATGACATTTGGAGGGGGGGGGGTTAAAGAGCTCAAATTTGTTTAGTGACAAAGGTCAACTATCACATTGTATGAAGTTCTAAACTTTGATGAAAATTCATTATTGTTTACTACTAAACATTAATTATGAAGATACATAATTACAAAACATGCCTGTAGGCAGCTGAACAGGACTGGAGGCGGTATGTCTTTAGAAATCAAATTCAAGGTTAGAAAATCTTGCATTTCACAAATCTTTACCAATAGATTGCATTCCAATATAACCTGTCATAGTTATGATGCTTAGCAATGGGTGTTGGGGGGTTTACCCCTAGAAAAGTTTTGAGGTAGTGCTCTTTTAATATGGCTGAAAATGCCCTGTTACAAAATGGAGTGTTCTTGTTTGCATCACTTTACATCATGCTGAGAAGAAGAACCAGGGCATTATTGGATGGTTTTTCACTGGTAGGGCATTTGAGAGAAGGGCACCTTAAATAAATACAGAATCAACTGATTAACAGGCTTTCTAAAGTAATTTTAAAATATAGCTATAGAATTGAGAACAAAAAACCAATTAGTAGTTTATAACTACAAGAAAATCTTGCATTCCTATTTTACATATATCTTGTGAATCAAAATCTTTTTCTCAGAATGCCAAAATCAAGATTCTATATTTTGTGTATCTTCCAAGCACTTGGGACCTATGCTTCATGAAAATAACACTGAAAAAATTCTTGCTTATTACATTTTGAAATTTTCACTATCATGTGATGATTCTTGACTGAGAAAAACATCAAGAGTGCAATTTGTTTATGAACTTGAATATGAATATGTCATAAGCAATTTTCATAGAAAATGGAAAATTATTGTACATTATGGCCCTAGAAGATAGAAATTGTTTTAGTTGCTGTAAAGTACATATGACCATGGTTTAATAAAAATAGCTTTGGTTAAAATGGCATAATTTTGTGGTTTTAAAGCCTCATTTCTATACTTAAGTAGAATGTCATATTCTATGAAACAAAATTTGAGTGGTTCTGGTGAAATCCACATCAGATTAATGTTCAAAAACTGATAATTTTTGATGAGTTAATGAATTGATCTTTGTACTGTTTAAAAGGGGTCCAATTTTGTCAATTTCCATGCCCCAGCCCACTGTGTACACTCCCATTGGTATGGACCTGACAAAGATGTCTGTCTGTCTTTCTAGTTCCCAATCTGCTTTTTTCAGATGAAATACAGAGTGTTTGATGAAAAATGAAATTTCAGCTGAAAAGCTAATTGGCATTTCAAGTGTCACCAAAGAAAGTTTGGTATTGTTCAAACTCTGATAGAAGCCATTGATTGAAGTAGGGATATGTTGACTGCTCATTGAGTCATCACATTTTATGTCATTAGGCAATGACTGTAGATCTTTTCCCACTTCTTCTGCATCCACCAAGAAGTACTTACTTAGTACTTAGTCCTTCCCGCGCAGGCTTGCGCATTGGGCAAACTTAATTCTCCACTGGTCTCTATACGGTGGGTCGGAAGACGAAGGATATGTCCAGCTAGTTGCATCCTCTTTTCAGTGACAATATCCTGAAGCCGACGACTCCGGGCCATATTGAGAACATTCTCATTGGTGACATGATCCAGGTAGGAAATTTTGAGAATTTTGCGTAGGCAGCGCTGGTGAAAAACATCAAGACGCTTTGATATTACTGCAGTTTTCTTCCAGGTCTCACTTGCGTAGAGTGCTGTTGGTAACACTATGGTGTTATATAGCTGCATCTTAATTCTTTGGTCAATACTAGAGGTGTTCCAGATCCTGCCCATTTGTCTAAATATAGCTGCAGCCTTGCCAATGCGCACTTTGACGTCAACATCTGCTCCCCCATCACTTGTAATGACACTGCCAAGATATGCAAAGGATTGAACTTCTTCAACTGGGTGGTTGTCGATACATATTGGAGCTACATTCTGTGCACTTGATCTAACCTGGATGGTCTTAGTTTTCTCTTGGCTTATACGTAGTCCAACTTTAGAGGCAACATCATGCAGATTATTTGTCATACGCTGGAGATCAACTCTGTTGTTGGCCAGCAGCGCTATATCGTCAGCAAAGTCAAGATCCGCAAGACATTGGCCTTGTGCCCAAGCCATGCCGTGTGCAGCACCATCTATCGCCTTACGCATGATGTAAGTCTATTACCAGAAGAAAATGAAGTGGTGATAGGACACATCCCTGTCGCACACCAGTTTCAATCCCATAATCGGTGTGCCCTTCCTGAGTTTTAACATAGCAACTGCTGTTGTGATAGATGTTCTTAATGATGTTAATATACTTAGCGGGAATACCATATAGCTCAGCAATTTTCCACAGGGAATCACGATGCACGGAATCGAACGCTTTCTTAAAATCTATAAAGTTAATTTCAAGTTGTTGAAATTCATAACATTGCTCTATGATGTTTCTTAAAGCGAAGATTTGCTCACAGCACAAGCGCCCTTTCCTAAAACCAGCTTGTTGTTCCCTCAGCCTGTCATCTATCGCGTCTTTTACTCTGTCAAGCATCAGAATGCTAAGCACTTTACCTGGGATGGAAAGTAACGTGACACCTCTCCAATTATTACAGTTCGCTATATTCCCCTTCTTTGGTATTTTCACTATTACTCCATTTCTCCAATCTGATGGTACATGTTCTTCTTGCCAGCACGAGTTCAATAACTTCCCCAATGTGTGTATAACCGCCTTTCCACCATACTTGAGGATCTCCGCTGTTATCTGGTCTTCGCCTGCTGCCTTGCTATTCTTCAATTTCATGATGGCACGACCAATCTCAGCACTATTAAAATCGTCCATGGAGACGTCTAATAGTTGTTGCGGCACTTCTTGGTCTAAGTTAATCAATGTAGTGGGACTTGGCTGATTTAGAACTTCTCTGAAATGCTCTATCCACCTCTGATTCTGCTGTTCTGTTGTAGTGAGGGTGTTGCCATTTTTGTCTTGAATGGGCACTGACTGACACTTGTGCCTACCCGTTAAGTCCTTGACAAGTCTGTATAGAGTTTTGGAATCGTTCCGAGACGCCGCCTCTTGCGCTTCTGCTCCTTTCTTCCGAAACCACTCATCTTTGTCCTTTCTACAACTTCGTTTCACTGCCTTGTCAATATCACAATATTGCTGGCAAAGTATTTCAAGCTGCTCGTCTGTTTGCGCTTGCTGCTGTGTTGCTTTGACCTTTTTTCGTTCATCTATTAAAGTCCACATTGCTTCCTGGATCCACATTTCCTTCTTTGAACCTCTCCTCCTCCCAAGATGTTCATTTGCTACAATTGTCATTGCCTCTTTAAAGATAGTCCATTGCTCCTCGCAATCTTTAGCTTGGAGTAGTGGGAGAAACCTGTTGCTGAGAGCTTCTGTATACTGCTGTGCTAGGTTTTTGTCCTTTAGTTTTTCTACTGCAAATGGCCTTATAGTTTGGGGCTTTTGGATTTTCTTTAGCTTCAGGTGCACGGTCCCACGGACCAGGTGGTGATCTGACCCGACATCTGCACCATGACAAACCCTTACATCATTCAACGAGCTTTTCCAACATTTACTAATTCATATATAATCAATTTCGTTTTCTACTTGTCCACCAGGTGATCTCCATGTCTTTTTATGGATCTTCTTGTGAGAGAAGTAAGTATTTCCAATGCATAAGCCATTGATGTTACATAGCATTATCATTCATTCTCCATTGTCATTTGTTGCATTAGCAGATCCGTAAGGACCAACCACAGTTTCTATACCACACCTGTCACTGCTGATTTGTGCATTAAAGTCACCCATAAGCACCACTATGTCGTGGCTTGGAATGTTACTTAGCACTTCCTGGCAATGTTGGTAGAATTCATCCTTGTCGTCTTCGCTTGCATCTTCAGTAGGAGCGTATACTGTTACAACAGTTGTCTTGCTGTGCCTAGATTTGAATCTTGCTGTAATAATACGGCTATTAAATGGTTTCCAACCAATTAATGCGTTTGCAGCCTCTTTGTTGAGCATTATACCAACGCCTCTACGATGTTCCTCCTCTGCACCAGAATACAATAATGTCGTTCCATCGCTTTGGATTTTACCGCTACCAGTCCACCTAGTTTCCGTCAAACCTAAAATGTATAGCTTGTACTTCAGGAACTTCCTGCATACTTGCGCCATTTTTCCTGTTTGAAAGAGTGTCCCCGCATTCCATGTTGCAAGTTTGGTAGGTTGAGTAGCACTAAACGTACAGTTCTTTATCGAACGTTGAGCTCCCTTTTGGGTTTGACCCAACATTGTCATACAATGGGGCAAACTTTCCGTTTTATGCTGGTTATGTAGAGAATATTTCCACCAAGAAGGGATTCCCGAATAGCATGATTTTCTCTTACTAGAAACAAATTCTTAGAAAACATCGGCTGACTTTACGGTCATTTGCAAATGTTTCTTTATAGTGAAGTTAACGTCCTTTGGAGTTCACACTTAATATTAGAAACTTTTGTGTACAGCAGAGGTCTAAAGCTTGCGGCCCTCAGAGCAAAATTCTCACCTGAAATAAAATTTAGCACTTGAGTGGCCCGTAGGAAAAGTGATTATCGAAAGGACCTCTCAGCCAGCTTCTAAATCGTCCCTTGTCAGGGATAGGTTTAGACACACTAGTCTCATGCACTCCACACCTGCTAGACACCAGTCGGTATTTTATAATAATAAAGATATGTTAAGGATATTTGAAAAAAAATTTTGAAAAGTACTCAATGCAACCTCTGGACCGTCGTGAAGGGGTGCTTGAGGACTTAACACCCCCTGCAAAAAGCCCTTTCGGCGAGTTTTACCTCTTATTGCTAATTTTTACAGCATTAGAACGGTTTTTTCCATTAATTAATAGTTAAATGTGCAATGACTTATTTAGTTGAATGTGAGGGGGGACTGGTTTTTTGAAAATGCTAACTTTTTCGCGCCTTTCCAATACTTTCTTGGTGTGGAAAAGGCATTGTTCATGCTGGTAGCCAAAGTAAAGGGCGTGGATTTTGCTGTGCCTCCAAGCCTCCTCTCCTTCCTCTTTTCCCCAATAATACCATTCTTTACAATCAAGTGTAGCTGCTATATCCTTTCTGTTGGAAAAGTTTGAGCTCGCGCTCATCCCCCAGAGGCTATCCCTTCGTGACGGCCCTGTGCAGCCTGCTTGCACCCAGGAACTACCTCGAGTGACCCCCTGATAAACTGAACTTGATACTTGATCTTTACTTTGAACAGTGTTCTGAGATTGGTTTTCGACGTAGGGCCCTGAGTTTAGCGACTGCCTAGGTTACCAGTGTTACATGTTATTTTATTTTTTTGCCTCAGTAGGAAGTTGTTACGCCAGTAGACCAGCTGCCATTTGCTTTTTGTTGAGGGTTCGTTCTTCACCGGTGTATGGGGGACTTCATTCTCTCACATAACATCAACGTATCAATGTAAATGAAAACTGCATATTCTGTTTATCTCCTTTTGAAAAAGCTCATTTTCCACCTTGTCTAAAATCTGTACTCACTATTTGGCACTTCTTGGCTCTTTCCGTTTCTGATGAATTTTGGTAAGCGTTTCATTGCTTAAGTTTGAGTTTGTTTTGGAAGAGTGTCATCACAATGAAAGACAGCTTGCAAATCGTTTGGAGTACACTGCAGATTTCTGAATGCAAATACTGACCTAGATCTTTCTAAGCAACCACCATTTCTGATGCATTTCAGATGGATGGTACAGTTGAAGTACTTGTCTTTCACTCTATTTTGCTGACGTGTGACAACAGTTTGGCAGGAAATCGTGTAGAAATTTTGAAGTCAGCATTGTACGTTGAAGAAATTCCACAAAATGCTTTCCAAATCATGAAACATGTTTATAACGATCTATGTTGAATGTTTCGATCTTGGGTAATTGTCGCGAATTTTCATTCATCCTTTTTCATTTATTTTCTCAATTTTTAATTTTTCATAAGAAAAGTGGAAACCATTTTGATTTGAGAGTTTAATCTTCAGTTAGGAATAATGTTCTACTGTACTGTACGTTCGTCAGACCAGCTGATTCATTTTTTGAGCCCTGTTTTGACACTTGAGTTATCCTAATCACGTCTTCTAGTTCTTTTTGCTCGGAGTTTGTTTAGTGACTCTAAGGCAATACAATTTCCCTTAATTGTGGTATTCGTCCTGTGTGTACTCTTTTGTCACGATGAACTCAAAAGTTTAGATTTATGTTTTGAACTACTGCAATACACTTTTTTTATAAGAAAAAGTTTCATAAGAAAATCAGGCTCAAATGGTCAAAATCTTAAGAAAATCTTAAGAAAATCACGACGCTCAATTTCCAAAATTTAGTGTTTTTATTGGCCAAAAATTGATATTTCGTCATTATTGCATTCAAAATGTTACAGATGGAATGTAAATTCGAGTATACAATATTAATAGCGAAAGTGTTTTAATGCCATTTTAGCCAAGTTATTTCAATAAAAGTTAAGAAAAATGTAAGGAAATCTCAGGCCCAATTGTGGGAAACGTTAGGAAAATTGAGGCTCAGGCAAAATGATGGCTTTCTTATAAAAAAACGTGTAGTCCTATTGATATTATTCTGTATGAAAATGGCGTTTGGGTTTTATTTTCTGCAAGAAAGGTATGATTTATGTCAGAATGGTTTACCAGCTGCAGGTCAAGGGTCTTTGTTCCCAAGCTCTTGTAATAAATCATGCCTTGACTAGCTGTTGGGGATAGCCCATTTGTGCTTACATTGCAACAAGCGAATTCAGCATTTTTTGCCATTTTGAATATACAATAGCATGTTCATACAGTGTTACTGGCACCAACACCAAGCTTTGCTTTTATTGTCTCTTTGTTCACAATTTTTCTATGTAATAATGCTCTCATGAGGTATCATAGCATGGACATTGATATTCAAATGAAAACTCAATAAGTTGCTGTCAGTATCTCATTGGCATCCTTTATGATAAGCTTTATCTCAGTGTTTAGATAGATCAACATTGGTTTAAATTGCTCTCCTCTCTTATTTTGCAGAACAACAAACTTCAAGCGATCGAGATTTCACTATTGCTAATGACTCTTCGAGTCAAGAGATTCCTATGAAAGCTGACAGCTGTTCTCATTCAAGCCAGAGCCCTGACCTCCCTGAAAAACCATCTTCAAATGGAGTTGCTGAAAATGTCGCAGATGATAAGGTCATAGAAAGTGCTAACAAAGTTGACTCCATCCCCAGTTCAAAACAGAGTGCTTGTGAAGTGATATCTTCGAATGAAACTACCAGTAATGTTGCTGATAGTAGCGCTAATGAAGTCACAAAGAAAGATGATTCGAGTCCCACTTCAAGACAAGATGTTGGTTATACCAAAGAGCTACAAATTCACTTCCATGCTTTACTTGACCCAGCCTTTGGAAGTTCAGAGCACATGTGCATCATTTTGGGACCACCCATTGGAAGTTGGGCGGATGGACCATTCATCAACCTTGAATGTGTAGGGTATGCAGAGCTTGTCTGTTGTAAATATTAATGCTAGAATCTTTGATACCATATGAAAATCTGTGAAATTATTTGCCCTTCAAGAACTTTGTATAAATTTAAAAAGTAAAAGATCTCAGCAGATAGACTTTCGAACAAAAAACATTGGTCAAAATACATTTGGACATAGCTTAGGCAGTTCAAGGACATATACTATTGAAGGAATGTTGACTAATCTTTCCCATGATGAAGCGAACATAATGACGGGTTGTTGATTCACACCTGTTCATTTTTGATGAACTCTTAAGAAGCTTCACTGACATTTTCAGTGCTGAAAGTGTGATTTGAAAACTGCCAGTGATGAACTGACTCAAAGTCTTAAATCTTAGTTTGTTTTATAAAAATATATGCATTGAAACGCTCTCTATCTTTGTTAACCTCCAAGGTGAAAATTTCCAAAATTTGTTGAAACTAAACTATCTCTGGTCTTCTGTTTGGTCTGATTTATGAATAGATATTTTCAACCTTGCAATACCCTTCGTGCTTGAAAAACTTTATCGAAATGGGGACATGCTACCTCATCAGATTGTCATTTTTGCCTAAAGCCAGAATCTCTTCTTCACGTTGTATCAACAACTACCTTAACGAAGGTTGATACACATTGTGATATGAATACGTTCTGTACTTTATTGTGTCGTCGCTACAAGGAATCAAAGGCGCAAAATTCTGCGCCGATCTTTCAGGCTTCAAGCCCGGTTTCAATATAACTTTCAATGTAAAATTTTGAAAAGGGATGCTTTAGGTGCAATGTTTTAAGGCAGGTGCAGCCTAGTTGCAGCCGCACCATATTTTTGCACATGGAGACATGATAATTTAGTCTAATTATGATATAATATAACTAATGTAGCTGTGAGGAAATTCATCATAGCAATACATTACAAAGCATAGGAAGCAAGGTCAATGGACTTTGAAAAGTATGATCAATACATAAGATTGTTGAAGAGGGGCTGAGCCCGAGGCGTAACGCACGGTGTGCATCTTTAAGCATGAAACTAAGGGCCCCCAAACTACTTGGCCCCGAAGGGGGGCCCCCGCGAAATTTTGTGAAAAGTTGTTTTGGGATGTAAGCGTTTCTTAAAAGATTCACAATATCATTAAAGTGGGCGTAAGACTTGTTTTGATTTGTCATTAGTATCACATAATATTGATGTAACTACATAGCCACATAACTACATAATATTGATGGAAGATATAACACGTCAATAAGGTTTCCTTCTAATGGAGGCCCAGATCCGTTATAAAGCTTAGCACCTAATTTCAGAGAATATCACAGCTATGATTGATTTCCTAAACGACGCAGTTTGAAAATGCTTGTCTATGTACACATATTTTCAAATCATCCATTAGTGCTCTTGCTTTCATTTCAAAATGTCTTCTAATCGAAAGCGTGTTTATGAATCTGGAGCGAGAAAAAGGGCAGAAAAGAAACGTAAGATAGAAGGTGCTGCAGCAAATACAAAGTCAATTTCTCTGTTTTTTGAAAAAGCAAAGACCAAGACCTACCAAGCTCAAGTCTCCCTCAGCAGGGGAAAATGTGGAAGAAGATGTCACGAGTTCTGTCCCTGATGAGTCTTATGAAACTCCTGACGAGAACGACGAAAATTGGAGTCAAATTATTACTCCAGCAACGCCGTGCCAGTTTGATCTTTCCAAGTCTTTTCTAACTGATCGTGGTCATTTTTGTGAAGATCTCCACGATGCAGATCTTAAAAAAATGATTTTACAGTATGGGCCATGTCGACCAGGTGGTTCATTCGAATACATAAACGAAGATGGGCCTGTCTCTTGAAATTTTGGTGCGTGGTATTATAATAGGCACGTTAAAGGCATTTAAATTCCGAGGCTATGGCTCTGTTATTCAATGGAACTGAAGAAACCTTACTGTGAAGTTTGTTCGTTATTCGCTGATCGCTTTTTGCATAATTACTGAAGCCAGCGAGGCTAGATCAATGGTGTTGATGGTACTGGTCGCAACTTGCTGGGAAAGATAAAACGACACGAGAATACACACATGCACGTTCAAACCGCGTCTGTATACGCTGCATGGAGAGCCGGAAAAAAACTTTGATGAAAATAATGAAGAACAGATAAGAAAGAACTCTTGCTTTTGGGTTAAAGTTCTCCATCGCATAGTGAAAATAATCTTGACTTTGGCTTCACTATCATTAGCTGTCAGGGGTCACAAAGAGAATATAAAGGATGGGTATTGTTAAGGAGGAAATTTTCTTGGTATGGTTGCTTTGTTAGCTGAATATGATGAAGTTTTGGCTGAAGTTATATCATTTCCTGCTCGAACAACAAAGTATTTGAGTGCAGCTATTCAGAACAATTTGATTGAGTTGCTTGCAAGATCAGTGAGATCATCCCTAGTTGGAAAGATTAATGCATCCCCATTTTGGTCAATAATTCTTGATTCGACTAGTGACATAAGTTGAGTCGATCAGCTTAGTGTAGTAGTACCCTGGGTTGAGATTGTTGATGACAAATGCTCTGTTGTGGAAAGTTTTATGGGGTTTGTTAAGATTATCAGTCCAGATGCAAAAGGTATTGCTTTGACAGCAAGAACCTTTATAGAATGTCTTGGAATCGACTTTCATAGAATCAGAGGGCAAGGATATTACGGTGCTAGTGTAATGAGTGGAGTTCATACCGGGGTGCAAACCTTGATTAAAGAAATGGTTTGATTCCCTGTACCATTTGTGCACCGTGGCTGCCATAACCTGAACCTTGTCATTAACGGTGCTGTAGACTCTGTTGTGAACAATCGGAACTTCTTTGATGTGCTCGGAGAAATGTTAAGTTTTTTCGGACAATCTTTGAACAGGTGAGAGAAGCTGAGAGTTCAAGCTGACCGAGGTTCTCTTACACTTAAGAAACTATGCAAAACTAGATGGTCTTCGAGAGTTGATGCTGTTCGTGCTGTAAGAGGTCCGTATCCCCACATAATGAAGGTTTTGATTCGCTTAATTCTCACGTCAGAAAAGAAAAAGGAAAGGGGTGATGCGAAAAGCCTCAAAGAAAAGATGGATAGTTTTGAATTTATTCTGTTTGTAGTCATGTGGGAAAGAATTCTGCGTGCCATGAATCCTACGTCAAAAGAATCACAGTCGCCTAAATTGGATCTTTCAGTTGCATCTAGACTTATGAATTGCTCAATTTTAGACATAGAGCTACTTCGGAACTCTTGTGAGTCAGTGAAGATGGCAGCTTCTGCACTTGCAGGTTCTTGGTGCTCATCACTTGAATTTACCCAGAATAGAAATCGCAAGCAAAGTCAAGCGTTTCTTTGATGAATTGTCTCGCGATGATTCCATAAGTGACCCTGAAAGATGTTTCAAAGTGAATGTTTTTTACAAAGCAGTCGATACCGCTCTTATGCATCTTCAAATGCGATTTATCGTGCAAAGTCTAGTAACAAATCGTTTCAAGTTTCTCTACCCCAAATCATTGGCAAAGTTGTCTGAACTGGTGATTGCTGCAAAAGCTTCAATTGCAGCATATCCAGATGATTTTACGGAAAATGTGGAAACCGAATTGACATCATTTGCAAATGAGTTTAAGAAAGAAATTGCAGACAAAACATCAGTCTTGGAAATTGTCAGTTTAATGCTGGAAAGCAGAGTGAGTTCATCTTTTCCAGAAGCATACAAGTTACTTGTTCTGTTTGTAACAATTCCGGTTACTGTTGCCACAGCTGAGAGATCATTTTCCAAACTTAAATTGATCAAAACTTACTTGAGATCAAAGATATCTCAAGAAAGACTCGATAACTTGGCAATACTGTCTGTAGAAAATGTGGAAGCCAAAGCAATTGACAAGGCTGAACTCGTTCAACGATTCGCAAATGTCAATGCTCGGAGACATAAAAGAATTGGCTTGTAAGACTGAAATTACATCTTTTTACGTTAAAGCTTCAAATAACTTTGTATTCATGACGTTTTTTAAACATTTGTGAACAAGCTATCCCAGAACTTTACAGAAATTGTATTGATTACGTTTACGGTTTGATTAACTGTATAAAGCTTGACTCTAACAAGTATAGTAACCTGATTTTATATTTTAATAATTGTTTTGTTGATGTTAGTTGATGTTGTTTAGAAGTTGTATATCGCTGTAAAAAATTTACGCAGTTAAGGCAATCTCAGCCTGTAAACGTGATTTGCAAAAAAATAGGGGCCCCGAACCACTACTTTGACTAAGGGCCCCACACTGCTCCGTTACGCCACTGGGCTGAGCCCCCAAAAGTTAACAAGAATTTTAACTAGGAGCCCCCTAGACATCACCCTTGGGTACTGCATAGCCGATCGGCAACTAGCCAGTTTTAAGTGGAACTATTTCAAATAGACCAGTGTTCTCAACCGGAGTCCACATGGACCTCAGAGATCCATGAAATATTCCTGGGGGTCCACGTTGATATTATGGTGGTCCATGACGCAATCTCACTGCATAACATGTTTTTAGCTGCTAACAAAGTCTTTCCTTTGTAATTGACACCATATTGCAAACAATATATATATATATATATATATATATATTATATATATATATATATATATATATATATATATATATATATATATATATATATATATATATATATATATATATATATATATATATATATATATATATATATATATATATATATATATATATATATATATATATGTAAGCTTCATATATAATATCTCGTTAAATATTACAAGTGCAAATCTCACTAAAAAGGAAGTTTCTGTACTTGGCTGGCTTATAAATAAGCCAATAATAAACATAATAATAATGATTAAAAACACTATAGTGTATACAATGTTGTTTCAGTAAGAGAGGAGTTCTGGGTCAGTCCTTGGTTTGTTTCTCATGCAAAAAATGTAATACGTGGTGTGTATGATGATGGTGGTCATTTTCATTGTTATATAGTTGAGGTGAGGTTTTCCAATGCCTAGCTCTTTGCACATATCAAAAAATGATTCAGATGTTTGACCAAAAATACCAAGAGAACTTGTTGATAAGTTTATAAACTTTACCTTACGGTATGTGTTTTCAAAATGTTTTATTAGAGGTCGATACTTAATCTCCTTTCGTTGCGAATTGCGTTCGAGGTTAGTTTCAAAGCCGACTGTTAACTCTATAATATAGAGGCATTTATCTTCTATACTTAGAAGCATGTCAGGACGAAGACTTTCACCAGTTAGAATAGATGGCGATAGGTAACCTGGTAGATCTACGTATAGTTTAGATGGTTGTAATGACGGCAATGTTTTGGCCAGGAACTTTAACACTGTATTGTGCCTCCATGTATAAGGACCTTGTTCTAAATACGATTTGCATCCAGCAACAACATGGAGGAGTGATTCGGACTGAAGGCAGAGAGAGCAATCAGGTGTGGTGGCAAGTTTCCACAGGTAGAGGTTTCTCTTATTAGTAAGAGTATTGTTTAAATATCTAATGGTGAAATTAAAAATGTTAGTAGGGAGGCTGCTTTGAGCTCTAGACCACAAGGAGTTGTGTCTCTTCAGGGATTTCTCCAGAAGGAATGATATGATGAAGCCTTGAGATGGCAGCTTAGATTGGAGCTTTTCAGCGTGATCAGCACGGACAATTTTTAGGACATGTTTTGTATTTTATAAGTGTCATACTGGATGTTAGTTCCACAATTGGTGCTTTTCCATAGCTTTGTTATAGCATCGTCTTCGGAAGATTTCAGAGCAGAACGTAAGACAGTTTGGCATTGTATAAACTTAACAGATGGAAGTTGAAAAGAAAGGCCAAAATTATTGCGTGAGAGAATGATGGCACTTAGTGTTGCAGAGATGGGAAATTCTAACTACTGGTGAATATATTTTGTGACGACATTGTCAAGATGTTCACAAATCCATGTTTTAGACAAATCTGCTACAGTTAGATGCCAAGAGAGTTTGGAGAGAATATAGCGATGATAGAGTAACAATTTGTTTTTGGGGTGAATATGCAAAGAGTCAACTGTTTGTAGCATCTCATGAAATGAAGATAAAAGGAGATCTTTATGGTCTTTGTTATTCATTTCGAAGTTGAAGAAGCGGCCAAGGTATTGTAAATTGTAAATTGGCGGGTAAGCATAACGGACGAAAACATTCTGATAAAGTGCTTAATACATACCTCACGAGAAAAGGACGGCAAGACCTTTGATGGCTTGGCAATAATTTTTTTTACAAAGCCCCAGAAATTTTTGGAAATTTGCTTGTCGTAATGTATGGCTGAAGAGGGAGAGTTGATTCAGCACTTGTTTGAGAGCTTAGTTCTAAGTAGACGAGAGACATATCTGATTTCGGATGTAGGAGCAGTAAGGATTTTGAGCCGTTTCAGTGCCTTTTTCAATGAATTGGTGGAATACTCCTTGTATTTGATTACAAGCTCTTTGTCTGTGTAGTTGTCAACAGTCCCGTAAGTAGCCTTGAAATAATTATAGATAGAATCGTTCATAAAAAAATATATATATATTTTATATATATAGCATAAATATATATATATATATATATATATATATATATATTATATATATATATATATATTATATATATATATATATATATATATATATATATATATATATATATATATATATATATATATATATATATATATATATATATATATATATATATATATATATATATATATATATATATATATATATATATATATATATATATTTATTTATTTATAATACATATAGTTGTCGAAGTGTCAATGATGCCCTGCAAGAGTTGAACTTGATTCAACAACCCAACTATTGAGTTATTATTAATGTTTTTTGTAACAGGAGTGATCAATCATAAACTACCTATTTTTAGTTGATGTTTATGATTGTATCGTAGAAGTTCGATATCATTATATGAAGTTTCGTATAGGTAGCGACTTAATGCTGCGAGCTAATTTTTCAAACGGAGTAAGAAACGAAATAGTCTAATTTATTGGGATAGATGCTAAAACATAGACCGTGGGGCAGTACTTATTTTTTAAAGCTATCAAATTAATAGCTGGAGTGAAAATAATTTTTTCAGGGTCAATGCCAGTAGCCAAATGTTTGGCGAGGAGCCTGTTTGCATCTCTAGCAAATATTCGACTGCTGGCATTGACTATGAAAAATCTTCTTTGTATCTCTAGCTAGCTCCAGATGTTCACTTGATAGCATTAAAAGCGCATGGTCTCGCGATTTACGTGTAATTATCTTTCTTGCTTCATTAGACTATTGCTCTTTTCTCTCTCCAATTAAAATCTGTATGAAGTTCAGAAAAATTGCATTATCACCAAGCAAACTATGGATGCTAGGGCGGGCCAGTCGATTCAAGAACGTACAAAAGACAACTGAGTATGAAGATGATTCTCACAGTTAGCGTTTCCTTCCATTGACACAATGGCTTTATGAGGGAGATTAATAGAGATGGGGCTTATTTTAAAATTTCATTTGAAAAGGGATGCTTAGAAGAGGGTGGGGCATATAGGAAAGAAGATCTTAATAGAGCTTTTGCAGTATCCTTGATCTTTCAGCTAGCTTATGATGATGCATTATATTGTTATTGCCAGCACGTTTGTTTTATATCGCTTCTTAATAGTTGTTTTGTTCAACACACACCGTTTAATTCCTACAAATATACTGCGACTTGCATTATTTCATTATATTCTGATGAAAATGCTAAAGGCGCACGTATTGTAATTTTCAGGAAGTGCGAGGGATATGAAATTTTACGTGGAACCCTTTATTTGCCAGCATCATACAAAATGCCCTGCCTCCAAGCACCTTACAAGTACGTGAAGATTCTCAATGGAGTAAGATATGAGTTTATCAGTAGACCCAAGATTGATAATAGACAGCAAGGATTGTTATATAGATCTTTGATCATACGTTCAAATCACTGGAAAGGTATGGAAGTTATCTTCGTTTGTGGTTGGTTCTGCAGATAGTTTGTAGGATTGAATTGATACTAGTTTTTCTCAAATATTCATTTTGTACTACAGAACTTTACTACAGCACGAAGAAGCGGCAACATCCTTTTGACATCTTAAAAGCTTTTTCGTCCGACACTCATCAGAGTATGAAGACATTGGATAGTGACCTAAAGGTTAACAGAATTATATATCCAGCTGCGGTTACATGTGATTGGATGCGTCTAATCACATGCAACTGTATCTGGCTATATATTTCGGTTAACCTTTAGGTCACTATCCGAAGTTTTCATACTCTGATGAGTGCCGGGCGAAAAAAGCTTTTAAGTATGTCCAAAGAATGTTGCCACTTTTTCGTACTGTAGTAAAACCAGTTTTTCTGTTCTATTTTGTTACTAACATATTCATTTGTTGAATGAAACATTGAGCACCATAGAAAAAACGTTTATATGGACCTTGTTGCATATAAAATCTCATTTCCAGGCCCCCATAGCTGATTATATTCTTCCATTGGTAACTTCAATTATTTCTGCTTCAAGTACATCTGTTTTTCATATTTTGAATTATTCGTTGTAGGGTATATTTACCGTTTTACTATTAGTGTGTTTTCCTTTTAGGTAGGTATGACAAATTCGACAGTATTGTATCACCATCTGCAGAAACTTTGAATCCTTTGAAGACAGCTTATCAATACGTAACTAAAAGCATTGCTGAAAAATCCGATATAGAGGAGTTTACGCTTTGCTTGAGAGCATTCTTGCCGAAATATAATTTTTGCTCTTGGTGCATGGAGGATGTTATTGAATGTTGCATAACTGTCGTGGAAAGATTGCTTAATATGAGGTTCACAGCATCTGGTTACCATTGGAAGAGATTTCCAGAGTTTTCTAATTCCGAGAAAAAAAAGGTGAAACAACGCTATTTGTTTTTTAGTTTCTTTGTAATTATTTTTGTAACTTTAGAAGAAAGCAGTTAGCGTGTATACATTGGGATAAAATGATATGATTTAAAGTGCTGACTGATTTGTTATTGAGGCTTTTCAATTCTCATTATTGTATTTGGACGTTTGCTAGTTGAAAAGCGTGATGTCATGGTCTATAGGTTACAAGCTGTCAATCAACTTTTAGTCAAGAAGATGATAGTAAAATTCCAGTCATACGCAGTTATTAGCGCATTTGACTTGTTTTCAGTATGCAATGCTTGCGCTGTGATGCGTAGCAAAAGTATTTAGGCCAAATATGTCTGCACTTTTTGGATAGAGGATGTTGAATATAAGTGAAAAGTAACTTTAAAGAAATTCCCACTAACTTCAGTACTTTTCTGTTTGTTTCTATACTTTTAATATTCTGTTTTCTTTGTGTAGTTGTTAGACTGGATGAGTTTTTTTGTAGATATTCACAAGCATCTTCAGACAGAATATTGAAGAGAATCATAAGTTGCTGGAGAAAGGGGACCAAAATGAACTTCCCAATGTCTTATTGTCGTCTATTACTTTTGCATGCATACTCGTTTATGTTTGTGGGCAGGCCATTCCTTGGAAGGAATGTTTGAAGCTAATTGAGACCTTCTCTTTGGTACGCCTACGGAACTCTGGTGCGACATTGAAAGCAATTGCAGAACTGTTGAGTAAACACGTGCATAATTATTTGTAAGTATTGTGTTTGCTTTTCTGGAAAATGTCTATTTTTCTCATATAATTATTTGCCTTGTTCCTTCTCTCCTTTCCATTTATCCTCCTATTTTAGCTCCAGAAAATGAGCGATGCTACTCTCTTTCTCATAAAGAACCCAGCTCAAAGTCTAGTTCCAAAAGCTCCTTATTCTCTGAACTTCAATGATCAAATTGTTGTACTGAAAGGTCCTTAGTAATTTCTTAATTTTCACTGTACATTTAGTGCCATAAAACTATAGACTATAGGATACACCTATCGATAGAGACAGAAAGCCGGAAACTACTGAATTTTACTTAGACACAAGAATAGCACGCTCTCTATAGTCCCTTTCACACGATAAAAGCTAATCCAATGTCAACATAGATGAGTTATTGCTCAACTAAACCAGTGTTTACTTATGTTAGTTATTGCTCAACTAGCCCAGTTTCAACTTAGGTTAGTTATTGCTCAACTAACCGAGTTTCTATTTAAGTTGGTTATTGCTCAACTAACTCAGTGTCCACTTAGGATGGTTATTGCCCAACTAACCCAGTTTGAACTTAGCTTAGCTATTGCTCAACTAAGTCATTTTCAACATTGTTGTTCACACTGCAGCTTTCTGAAAGCTCGTGTGAACATGAACCAAGAGCGAACCTGGGTTTACTTTCAATGCATGCGTATATCACTATATCATGGATATCACAAATCGCAAGTCGAATACTTGGCGAGAATAATATAACAATGCTCGATGTTTGTAGGAATATACTCATTTTTAGTCCATTGCAACGCCACTACATGGATAATAAGAACTTTCGGGCTTACCTTCGCATGCATTGTAAAAGCAAACCTAGGTTCAACCCATGTTTGTGTTCACGTGGCACTAACCCAGGTTCAACCTAGGCTGAATCCACCTCTGAAGATGGATCAGAGTTAAGATGGGTAGTTCTGAAGCTGTCACTTGTTGATAAGGTTTGGGATGACAATTATCACTAGTAGGTAATTTTGGGAAATTCTGTAGGCAGCAGGTATATTCTTAACCCTACAGCCACGTTCAAAAATTTTTGACATGCCACTAGATATAATCTCAATGCATTGAGTCAAAAATCTGCAATTATGGTATACAAAACAGTTCACAGCCAAACATCACAGTATCATATCCGTCTTTTTACTACTATTTCTTCTTTAACGAACAAAGGAATCCGCCATTCTGCATTAGACTAGGATCCCCAAAATTGTAAAGAAACATGGGTGCTATGAGAGGCTCGATTGTAATTTAATCCTGATAATGGCAAATAGAGGGATACGGAAAGCTGAACTTAGTGAAAATGTTCCAACCCTTAAGATATTTGTCGAATTTTTAATGACTTGGCGAGTCAAATTCTGAGATAATAGAAAATCCAAAAGCAAATCATATAGCTCATTTCATAAGCTTAAAAAACTATAAAACATCTAAAATGCACCTCTGGTATCAGGTATGTAGAAATACCTGCAGATAATATCACAAGTTTTTTACTCATCTAATAGTCATCTATTTTGTTTTTGTTGTGAGAAGATATGAGAACTCAGTAGATGACTTCATTGACTGTTTTTTTGTTTAAGTTTTGAAGCTGCAATCTGCCATTGACACAGCGTCAACTGTCTCCTGTTCATAACCTTATTACATAAGACTATTCCATATGGACCTAGAACAAAGTTAGTTGTGGTCTCCTTTAAAGCTCCTACAAGAGATTTTACTACTACTTAGTAACTTGTCTGTCACAAGACGAGATACTGTTTATGCTTTAGCGAGGAGTCTGATGTCCTTTGTTCTCAAAAAAGCGTAGACTCTTTTATGCAGGGCTACAAAGGGTTTTATAACCATTGTGAGTAGATTACACAGTGCTTTAACAGTTCTCAATGATGGGTAGCGTGTGCAGTTAATTTTTGCACAGTAAACCCGTTGTTAGCAGGAGCCAAAGGATTATAAAATTTTAATTTTTGCATCCTTGAATGGTAATCTTTTGGAGAACACATTGCGAGGAAATGCCACCAGTGGACAGCCACTTGTGAAGAATTATGTTGAAACGGTAATGTGAATCCTGGATTTCCTGGAATTTGAATCCTCAAAAGCAGAAGCTTTGTTTTTCTTTTGTAGGAGAATTGGGAACATACTTATAATATTGTTGAAGGAAACCCTCGAGCAGGATTCAGTAAGAAAGGCAACAACAGCATGGTGGGGCATGCTTGCATTGATATCAATTCTTAATGATATGACAGGAGAAGAACTAGAGTTTGAATATGTTATGGCACTACTTCCAAGAATTTTGCTTGGGTTTGTACATTCATTCATTTTCTAATTGATTCAAATATTGGTTTGCATTTTGAAGGAAGTGTTAAGTTTAGTCAGTGTATGGGTTAACGTGAAGAAGTGCTTATTATGGATTACTATGGAGAAATGGTATCGAGAAGTGTACGAAGTTTTGCATTGTTGCAATTATTGAGATCAGGAATGCATATTAAAGGTGTATAAATGCCTTTTGGCAAATTTGCAAGCAATGTGAAGGTTTTTTAGATTTGCTGTCTGGATTCGAGAATACGATCTACAAGAAAACAACGCTTTTGCCACACATTTACACTACTTAATTCATGTTTCACGGCTAACAGAATCTTCCCACTAGGCGGACTAGAGTTTCTCGCATTTATATGTATTTTATTTTTTTATTCCACAGTAAAAAAGAAGTGGACATCGTGGAGGTAGAAACAGCGTTGTACTATGCGCCCAAATTAGAGCAGATCATACTATCGAAGTTTGACCTAAAGAATCATGAACTCATTTTGAAGATTGAAGGTTTGGACCCAGTAGCGTTACTGCACAGAGTAAAATTGACAATAAATAGACGCCATCTGACAAGTTCCGAGGTGAGCATCGAATATTCTCTGTTAAAAATCTGCAGGAAATTTTATGCTAGTGCACTTATAATCTTATAATGTCTGCGAACAGGATGTATAATCCAAATACAAGCAAGAGATGCAACAACTTTTCCTTCTGTAAGCGTTGTTTCTTTTTGAAGAAGGTACCGTAAATCCTCGAATTGGCTCCCCTCGAATAAGCTCCCACCCAAGCAAATGATTGCAGCTGTTAGAGGTGTGCATCGGACCGAGTTAGGTACTTACAATCCGACAGTTGGGCAAATTTTGAAGTCCGATCCGATCCGATCCGATCCGAAATTTTCTGTCCCAGTCCGATCCAATTGGAAATTATCTAGTCCGAATCCGATTTGATCTGAACGTAATAATGCTGTTTTTAAAGTTAGCGAAAAAATAGCTCTACAACTAGTGCAAACCAACTTAATTTAATGTTATTAGCTTGAATATATTAATAGGTGGTACTATTCCAGTCCTTAACATCTGAGTAATGGAAACTCTTTATATAATGTTTAGTCCTTTGCTGAGGGCTCTGGAGATTTTGGCTATTACTCGTATTGTACGATAGAAAGCTAGACCTCGGCTTGAACTTTTGTCGAAAGCTATCTGGGAAAAGCGTGTGTATATTTTCGTAGGACTTTGATGATCATAATCCGATCAAGAGCTTGTAAACAAGCCTTGCTAGAAACAGCTTTCTAGAAAAATGCAAACCAAGACCCAGTTAATAACCTTATTTTAGGAGAAATAGCCAAAATCTTCAGATCCTTAAGCACAGCAAGCATGATTTATTACTTTGAATAAATATATTTTGCTTATTGCATTCATTAAGGACATGACCAAGTATCTTTGATTTTGCGCTCTTGGCTGCTATCAAAGGCTGAGTTTGGAGGCACTAGAACAGCTGACGTTCTACTATTACATAGTAAGCCTGGTACTGTCGTCATTGGACATTTACCATACAAAATAATTCATTAATGTATTGAAAGTGAAGAGGGGAAGAAGGCAATGGTAGAAAGCCATTGTCATTTCGCAAAGTTCCAGTATCTAGTGGATGGACAAGATCATTTATTCAAAGATTATAGTTGAGTTACTTACTTTTGAAATTTCCCATAAGAAAAATCGATTATTTTCACTCAAGCTTCGGTCAAGAACTTTTCTGATCTGAGTCCAATTACGAAATAATTACAAGGACTACTGCGTGCCATTTACTACTGTCTTGCTTTTGTAATGAAAAACTAATTTACTTTCTCTCAAATTTGGTAGGAACGGAGAAAATTCCAGTAAAATACTTAAAGACACAATAGAACTTATTTGTGTACCTCTTGCCTTAATACTTAATGAGTTACTTAGAATGGGGCCGTTTCCTGAAAAGTGGAAAGTATCAAGAGTAGCATCAGAATTTTAAATCAAGACAACAGTTTAAAATAAATACTTGTGATGACATGGCTAAGTAATAGGGACTTTACCAATTCATGGGATATTTCCTATTTGGCACTCTAGATAATGTCAAAAACTGTGGGAATCAGCTTTTTCATTGCCAGCTTAAAGGCGAAGAAATTATTTCTAGGTTTTAGTTTATTCAAAATTCCTCCTGGGCTTGTTTTTGAGCTTGGATTCTGTAATGAGAATTGATATACATTGAGTGAATTATAACCCTCCTGCATCGCTCCTACTCATAGTGAATATTGTAATAACGTCATTACTGAATGTAACAGATACCTGGGATAAAAATATAGATGAAATAAGGATTAATGTAAGTTTGTTGCTAGACCTCTGAAAAGTTTTGAGAGCATTAGCCATAATATACTATTGTCTAATCTAGGGAAATATGGTATCATTCAAAACTAACTTGTGTGGTTTACATCGTACCGAACAGATCGTAAGCAATATTGCTATCTTGGTGGAAAAACCTCAGAGAAACAGAAGATAATCTGTAGTATTCCGTATAGGTCATGCTTGGGTCCTCTTCTGTTCATTCTCTACACGAATGGTTTTGAAAATTCCCATCAACATTCTACCCTACTATGTATGCTGATGACAATAGTATCTCCGCTAGTAGTAAAAGTCCTCTACAACTTTAAGAGAATCTGAAAGAGAGTGAGAGGGGATGGTGGACTGGCTTAGATAAGATAAACTAAGCCTTTAAGTAGCAAAATGCGAGTACATGTGTATTGGTAATGACATGCAATTAAGTAAAATCCGTGAAATTGGCAACTTGGAAGTTGACAAGGATGAAATCAAAAGGGTAAGTAAGGCAAATGCTTAGGTCTGAAAATAAATAAGAGCCTATTCTGGAGCAAAAATATAAAATAGTTAAAGGAAAACTGAAAGGAGGGCTCAGAGAAATACTAATAAAATCACAACTGTTTCTTGTCTACCAATTATAAGAGAGTTTAAGCATGACGACGAGAATGATAGCCATAGCGACACCAGCATGCGATATTATTTCAGTTATCATTTTGGTAAATTTGATATATAAAATTTCTTATGTATATACATATATATATATATATATATATATATATATATATATATATATATATATATATATAACAATCCAAAAGAATTGTATCGTCAAAGTGCTCAATGCTATATGCAGAGCTATATACTTAAGAATAAAACTTTAAAAACCAAGATAAAACTGTTGTTTGACTATAATTAAAATCACATAACTCTGAGTTTCACGCTTGGTGCGATCATCAGATGTGCTGAAAGTCGTTGTCGAAGCAGTGCTATTTATCCATGGCTGGGTCCGGTGGGAATACTTTGATGTTCTCAAATTCCTCCTCAAGAACATCAAAGTATTCCCACCGGACCCAGCCATGGATAAATAGCACTGCTTCGACAACAACTTTCAGCACATCTGATGATCGCACCAAGCGTGAAACTCAGAGTTATGTGATTTTAATTATAGTCAAACAACAGTTTTTATCTTGGTTTTTAAAGTTTTATTCTTAAGTATATATATATATATATATATATATATATAAATATATAACATGTAATATATAATATAATATAATATAATATACTATAATATAATATGTAATATATATATATATATATATACATGCATATATATGTATATTATTATTATAAAAGTAATCCAAGGAAAAGCGCCCCCTAGCTATCAATGTACTTCTACATTACTGCCCAAACACTATTTGAAAAGTGTAATCTACTTACCTTTTCAAGCATGAAATGAAAACCCACCTGTTGAGCCAATTAATAAAACCAATACAGAAATAAGATAGCGCGTAACATGATCTCCTGGTAGATCGAATCGGATCTGAATTCTTTTTGTAGCTATTTGAGAAGTTATCAAGGCCCCATAGAGTTACGAACGAAAAAGTAGCCATTAATCAACGAAAAATCGTATGTCTATTAGAAAACACCCAATTGCTGCTATTTGTAGCATCAAAAATCAGACCCCATACGTATCCCTGACCGCTCTGGGGACAAAGCTAATATACTCAATATGTGTCTTTCATCGAACCCAGACATTTACTCTTACCCTATTCTAGATTCTCCTCTTGGTACCTTTGACCACTGCCTTATCACTTTACAGCATAACTTTGTCTCCCACCAGGAAAGACCTTCCTCTTCTCAAAAAGTTTTCCACTATAGTAAAGCTGACTGGGACTCTCTGCGAAACTTTTTCGCTGCTTGTTCCTGGTAGTCTGGCTTGTCTAATGATCCTTCCTCTTTTGCCACCTTCATCACTAACGCAATTCAACTTGGTATGGATCTTTTTATTCCATCTTCCTATAAACCTGGCAAAAAGTCTTCTCCAACGTGGTTCAATGCACAATGTGCAAAAGCTGTCAAACATAAAAATCACCGCTTGAAACAATGGAAATTACACCAAACTCCGCATGCAAGAGCTTTATTTGTACAAGCTTGTAACCTATGCCCCAAAACCATCAATCATGCCAAAACCTCCTGTGTCAAACGCATCAACAATAAAATTGCTTCATGTCAAACAGGATCTCACTCCTTCTGGTCCCTATCCAAAGTTGTCTCACAAAACTTTTGCCATTCTTCTTTTCCATCTCTAAAAACCAAATCTGGCTCATCTTCATGCAATCCTTCCTCTAAAGCTAACCTTTTGGCATCTACCTTTGCCTCCCATTCCAATCTTGATGACCAAGATTCCCTACCTCCTCTCTACCCCACATCCACCATCACAATGTCCCCTATTAAGTTCTCTACACACAATGCCCGGAATGTCCTTCTTCAGCTCTACACCTCCAAATCTAATGGACCTGATGGTATACCTGCTATAGTTCTAAAGTCTTGTGCCCCTGAACTCGCCCCTGTTCTCAGCAAGCTTTTCCAACTTCCCTACAATCTTGGCATTTTCCCTTCCTCTTGGAAACTCGCCCACGTTTTCCCTATCCCCCAAAAAGGTGAAAAATCTGACCCTTCAAACTATCACCCTATTGCAATCACTTCTCTCATCTCTACGACTATGGAGTCCATTATCACCAAACAACTGTTTGCCTTCCTTGAAACAAGCAACCTTCTTTCTGACCATCAACATGGGTTTCGACAAGCCAGATCTACCGTTGACCAACTAGCCTATGCTGTTCATGCTTGGTCCTCTGCTCTAGAATCCTATAGTGAGAGTAGAGTGATATCTCTTAATATCCTCAAGGCCTTTGATCGCGTCTGGCACAAAGGTCTTCTTGCTAAACTGCCAATGTTTGGTCTTCACCACACCCTCATTAAATGGATTTCTAGCTTTCTGTCTGATAGGTGAATTGCAATGTGGGTCGATGGCTACCTCTCTAAGCTTCATTCTATCAATTCAGGTGTACCTCAGGGCTCTGTTGTTTCTCCTGTTCTGTTCTTCCTCTTCATAAATGACCTTCTTTCCTCTACATCTTCTAGTATTTTCTCCTTTGCCGATGACACTTATTCAAGTTCATCTTTGTCATCCAGTCCACAACACCTTGCCTATTCTAATATTTCACCATATCGTAACACTTCAGCCTCACTTCTCACCAATGACTTGACAAATGCAGAAAAGTGTTGTAGTGACAACCTTGTTAAGTTCAACGAAGAAAAGACAACAGGTTCTCATATCACGTAAACATCACCAAGATTTCCCCCGTGTTTCCATGAATTGCCGTAAACTGGACATTTCATCTTCTTTCACTCCACTTGGTCTTTCTATTTCATTTGATCGCGCTTGTAAACCCCATATCCATTCCAATGCAAAGCATGCATCTCAGAAACTTGGCTTTCTCTCTAGAGCCCATGGTTATTTCTCACCTCAACTATTAGCTATATACAAATCCCAGATTCGTCCTTCTCTGGAGTACTGCTCTCATGTCTGGGGTGGTGCTCCTAACTCTTCTCTCCATCTTCTTGACAGAGCCCAGTCTAAAGCTATCCTTCTCATCAACAATCCAAACCTCACCAATTCTCTACAGTCTCTCTCCCATCGTCGTCTTGTGGCAGATGTTTCCATTTTCTACTGCTATATTCACGGACTTTGCTCTCAGGAAATCAAAATATTATTCCTGGTCCAGTGAAGCGAGTTCGAACCACCAGAAGTTCTACCCATTCACACCCTTTCCAAGTTACACTACCTAATCGACGAACTCTAGCTCACAAATCTTCTTTCATTCCTAGAACTTCTCAACTGTGGAATTCATTGCCACCCACTACTTTCCCTGAATCCTACAATGTGTCATCTTTAAAATGTAACATCAACAAACTTAATCTTGTCTCCCTTTCTACTTAAACTTCCCCTCATTTTCTCAGTTTTCCTATTGTCGGGGCTTTGTTATAGGCCCTACGGCCTTTCCCCGCGGGGCTTTGTTATAGGCCCTACGGCCTTTCCCCGGCATTACCTACTAAAAAAAGGTAGCTTGTTGGTAGAAGAATTTCAAATGGAATATGACCACCTGCCAGATAAACTTTTTAGGCCTACCCTCTCGAATAAGACGCCATGGGGCTTATTCAAAGATTTACGGTATGACTGTCCCTATAAGCATAGGTGATGCCAACATGGACTTACCGGAACGTCAACTTTAGGGGGGCTGTTAATTCTCTGCCCGAAATATCAATACGAGCTGGAGAGCGGGCAGAAAAGTTGCCCGAATTCCCTGTTGTTCTTTTAGAAAATTTACCCAAGTGAAACGGATTTCTGCCCAACTTGGGGGGCTGCATCCCCCCTGCCCTCCCGACTCTTACAATTATGGTAATACCTAGTGAATATTAATATGATTCAGCAGAGAGTCAATTTTATGTTTTGGGAAAGGAAGCCCTATTAATCATTATTACTGTGACTCAATGTGGTTACTAACATCAATGCAATGTTTGAAGCCATACCAGTGATATTTTCTAGGTTGCAGTCTTACTTTTTGTTTCACTTGTGTTTCATCAACATTTCCATGCATTTATCCTGCTTTCCACGAGATTTGGCTAATGAAATTGAAGTGGATATGATTTATTTGAAGGTGAAAGCATTGGAGGAACTCTTGTTACTGTTGAAATCAAAGATAGAAGGCATTGAAGCAAGTGCCATTGAGAGGTACAATCATGTTACTATATGCCTCTTTCGCTAAATTTCCTTTTTATCTCATTTGCTGTTTTCAAATACCATTTCTCATTGCTATCGAGAGCATAGAATGGTTGCCTTTTTTGTTGATCTCTGATGTCATTGGATTTCATGAAAGACACATGGTTTTACTTTAGGAGCTGACGATTGCTTAGTTTTATTTGATAGTGTGATGTGAGGGGCTACCATTCTATGTTTGTTGATAGAAGCTTCTGTTTGATTTTTTACCTTGACTTTTGTCATTTGGCAAAAGAGGATGACCTGTAAAAGAGGATGATTGGGAAAATCTAGATGCATTCCATTCTGGTTATAGTCACTCCACGTATAGTTATACTCTGGATACAATTGTAGTACAATTTTTTGATAGAAAAGTGTTTTTTGACCCAGTACTGAAACTTTATTAACTTTTCACGATTCTAGTATCAAATCCTTTTTAAGGCTATCTTGACAAAAATTTTTGAGAGCCATTGTTTTGCGCATGCACATCAATGGAAAGGGAACACGCTCCATGTACACTTGAAATGATAACATGTCTTAGTAAACAACAGAAGTCTACCTCTTCGAGGGTAGCCAATATCACATATATGACATTTAGGACACAGCTAAATGTAATATTAGATATATAAGCAATAAAAAACGTTCTTAAGTTTCAAAAATCCAGTTCTGAAATTTCTGACCACATTCTTATAAGAAGACGAATCAATTTTCCAAGCTTAATGCTGGTCAAGCCCTTGTATACATACTTCCCTTATCACGGTCACTATAAACAGAGTGACTATAGGTCCTTATCACCACTCTGTTCATAGTCACACTGCTTTTATAATCACAGCCTTTTCCTTCCCCAACTAGCAAAATGTCCCTTTTACAGCATTTGATGAGGCAATGGCTGAGTTCTCATAACATTGTTAGAAAAGAGTGCTCTTATTTGCCATACTCAGTTTAGATTTCATTTCTCATTGATGCAAATACAAGTTGATATAGATTTATTAATCTCAGTGAGTGAATTGCCTTAAGGTATATCTACACGAGTAGATTCGAAACAGGTTCGCATTATATTTTTAAGCAGAAAAACATTTTATGGTCGTCTTTGATCGTGTAAATGCATTAAAATTTGCTTAAAATTACAACTTACGGTGGCCCACAAATGTCACGGCAAAACTTTCTTTCGGCAAAACTTACTTTCTCGCGGCAAAACCTACTCTCTCATGGCAAAAAATATTTTCTCACAGCAAAACTTCATTTTTCAAAGCAATTTCTCAATGCAAAGGAGAAAGAGTGTTGATATGGCAAACAGTTAAGACATGGTGGCTGACTTTATAGTAAACTGCATTTCCAACGGATTGACACACAAACATACGCTTGTTTCTTCAAAGAGATCATATATGAATTCAAGGCATTTTTAACAATGTGACTACCGGGGAATTTGCCATGATACCTTTCCTCTGTAATATGTCGATGTATTGAAGGAAGAGGGTGGAAAAATTGAACTGTTTTGACTTTCATCATAACTTTATTTGAAATATTTTTCCTGCGTATAACCGATTTCAACACATTATGCTTTGCATTTGCTTACAAGCTTATTTGCTAGCTGTTTAAAACTTTGAGTATTGGTAGGGGGCGAAGAGAAGTAGGTTGGGTAAATGATTGTTGAGGCAGCGTTAAAGTTCAGTATATATTTTGTGTCTTTCAAAAGTTCGGTAGTATGTTCTTCATAGCTCCATATTGGTTGGGTAACTATAATTTTTGTTGCGGACAAGGTTGGGTAGTAAAAAGAATTACCCAAATGCACAAAGGAGCGCCATTGTAGCCACAACGGAAGAACTCTATACGCTACATAGGGGCATTTTACCTAGAAATTTGCAAGAGGTAGGGAGCATGCTCCCTGTGCCCACAGTTCCAATGCCCGTGCTTTGTGTAAAGGCTAATGAGCACATTAGTCTCCTTCCTTCCTAAGGGATTTTCGGGCATTCTAGAATTCGTGATGCCAGCCAAATTTTTTCGCTTTCTCCGTTCGTGTGTGTTCAGGTCTTTGCCAATAATTTTTTTTACGTATAGTTGGTATAAGTTACAATACAGATAATTTTGCTTCAAATTAATATCTATCCAAAGCTGAAGTTACTTGGGTAACTCCGATGTTGTAGTATTGAATGATATCTAATGACCAAGTCCTAGCTTCACCCATAGTAACCATAGTAATTGCAGAGCAACTACAAATTAACATTTAATTTATTGCCAAAGTTATTTCTCTTTCAAACAACACTAGCTGGAATATTGATTGCGGGATGTGCAAACATAAAACCAGGATATTGTTGAAACTGCTTGAATTAGAAATTAAACAGAGTATCCTCTATCTCCACTACCCCGGTCATTTTCCATATCACATTCTATCCACACTGTCATTCACTTCCGCTACACTCGCTGTTTTAATTCAGACTTTTGATTCTCGAGTCAAGCAATGGCTTACAATGACAATTTTTTCTGGTCATAGATTGGTAGCATAGTGTTCAACTGAGAAAGTAAGATGTCCTGTGAAAAAGTAAGTTCTGCCGTAACGAAGTTTGTTTTGACGTTAGAAAGTTGGTTTTGCCGTGACACTTGTGGGCCACCGTACGAACTTTTTGCACTAACATTCTTTTGTGGCCTTCATATTTCTTCAAAGAAGCCGACTTCCAAATCTCAGTGTTCTATTGAAGTTCTATTCAGATACACTAGCTGTTCCCTCCTGACTCGTTTGAATTTTTAGAAATTACTAGAAATCTGAATCACAGGGAGTCTTCAGGCAATGAGAACAGTAGCGATTATGAAGAAACAATCGTTGCTATATGTTCGCTGTAGTAGGAACTGCTCTTAAACGCAAGAGGTTTGTAGGCGAAGAAAATTATAGAAGTGGATGGCAGTGTTGTTTAACTCTAGAAAAGAGAAAGGACTACAGTGTGATCTCGTTGTAATGTATTCAGATATATCGTACCTTCGGATATAACGTACCGTAGTAGCCGGCCCAGCCATTAGGTTCATGCAAACCCTTATAAAAATACTTCGGTAAGGGGCGGTGCCAGCAATCGCTGACTGGGGGAGGGCTTTGGGTGCCACGCCCTAAAATTATTGCGCAATCTGGTTGCCGCAACCATTTCATAATCTTGCTAGAGTTCCCTCTAGTTTATGAGAAGTGTTCCCCCCACTTCTTTAGTTGGTGAGAAGTGAGGGGGGAATGTCCACGTTAGTCCCCTCTTAGCACCTCCACTGACTTTGGTTATAACGTTCTCGGTTATTAGCGTTCTCGTTTTATGGCCCCTCAGGACAAAGTTTTTGGCTTTCGTTCTCTTTAGCATTTTTGGCTTTTGTTCTCTTTGGCATTTTTGGCTTTTGTTCTCTTTCTCCCCCAGCATTCATGGTCAATGACTACAAAGAAAACATATTGTAATGAGCCAAGTTTTCTAAAATTGAAACATATACCTAAACAGGATTGTCACTACTCCTTCAGGACAATTTTGCATGATTTACCTTTAAATTTCAATGAAAATGCCAGTCATTTCACCTGATTTTCTCTAATATTTTTGTACCCTTCAGTTAAGATTTTATCGATTCTTGCAACAGTAATGGGGTTTGGGAACACTTTAATCTTATTTTGGTAAGTCAAATTTTGGTTTCATAAAACACAGAACTGCAGTTCAATATAGCTGTACAGCGAAACTGATATGGAAAAGGAGAAAATTTAGCAATTGTCACACTCAAGAGGATGTGTGATTGAGTATGGAAAGCCACTGCTTTGAAATGGCATAGTAATCTGAAACTTAAACCTCTGTGATTATCATAGTTTATCAGAAGTCTTTATTTTCCTTTGATTTTTCCTCATTCAACATAAGATTCCATAATTTTTACAGCCACTGCCAACATAAGAAGCAGAGCTTAGTGTAGGGGTGCTTTACAAGTATGTTTTACCCTAATTGTGCAGGGAGTGGTGTTTTGAAAGAGCATATTAAGATAGCTACCTTCATGTCTACTGCGCAAAGCACACCTTGATCTTGTTGATCCATTTGCAAGTTACAAGAATACAAAGTGCCCTCTTCATTGACTATCCTTTAAATAAACAACGTCTTATTTTCAATAATAATGGCTATTTTTCAGGTTGAAATGATAGTTGTAAATTCTGGCATGTTTATGGCCCCCTTTCACACATAGGTATTTGATCTGAGCCCCCCTGAAGGTAAGAAAATTATAGGTGGTCTTTTTTTATCTTTCACATCACCCCTACTATTGAAATAGCAGAGTCAAACGAAAAGCTAATATAGGAATGAAGATTCCTTGCCAGAAACGAGTTTACTAAAATACTACCGCCAGGAACGTATGAAGTAATCTATAAATGGGGGAAGGGCACATGTATTCTGAAGCACCATCACAAGCAAAAACGGGCAACTATGGAAGCTTATATGGGACACTTTACATGCAACTGTTTGCAAATTAGGAGACGCTTGCTCCTATGCCCCACGAGTCTAACGTCCATGTTTTCTGCAATGAAATCAGTTCAGAATGACATTTGAAGTTCTTCATTGAGCTCTTCATCAATTCATAATGAATGGCTCCGTGATAAATAAGTTTGGCCTGCAATTCCATTGATTGTGAATTGCAATGGCACATTTCTGTCATATCTTCTTCCCATGCTGTCAAAAGTTACGAAGAAATCTTCGGATGATTGCTGACAAGGGAACTTGAGAATTTGATTTTCGCGCCAAAACAAAATGTGATGTGACTTCCACTTTGTAATCAAAGGCAGACTGACTTGTGACGTGATGAGGCGATGCACGAGGAGCCCTTCTATTTCTCTTTTCCTAGGTCCCCTTTCCACAAAGTCCTACTTTAACAAATATTATACGTTGAAGTGCTTAATAGGTGAAAGTAGTGTATTATTAATAGAATACCATACGTAGAACTGGTTTATCAACATACCTTTGATTTAATTTCAATCTTGCCAACAAAATGGTGTTTCCCACGATCTCAAAAGACCTTAGGAGCGCGATAAGAGAAATTTCTCTGGAACGTCGGTTCCAGCCCAACCAGCATTATTTTTCGGTTCCGTCTCTGCTTGTAATGTCGATAACTTTTGATCTACGCAAGATCGCAAAATTACTTATTCTATAAATGTGAATTGAAACCTTCTGAACATGCTTGCAAAATATTTCTCAATTACTCGAAACTATGTGTTATCAGTTTTTTCGCAAAGAGAGTACACTTTTTCTCCCAAAAACATGCTTCTCGAACGAATTCTCGCAACATAATTGGCTAATTACGAAGAGGATTCCTTGGATGATGATTCCTTTATTAGCCAATCAAGATTTGACGCCTATGCTGTTCTCTTTGCGATTCAGTCACATAAATCTTGGCTACCTTCGCAGTTGCCTTTATTACTATAAAGCGGGGTTACTGCTCACCAGGGTTCTTACTAGTTATGGAAATTGATAATGCCACTTTCCAGGACTGGAAAGGTTTGGAAAAGGGAGGTTTTTAGGATGGCTATGGAAAAATTTTGGATCTTTCTTTGGGAAAGTCTAAAATATCCTAAAATGGATATAACTTATCGTCGTATTTAACACAGTATATTTTGTGTTTGTTCATCTTATTATTTATGATGTAAAACATAATCCACCAACAAATCATGTAATATAGAATTAAAAATACTGTTTTTCTATTTTATGGCGTTTCAAAATGCGAACGAAAATGCGTTTCATAGTTTTGGAAATTTGGCAACTTGACTTTGGAAAAGTTTTTGAATTATTTATAGAGGAGTTTGTACAAACCCTGGGTCACGGTGGGAGCACAGCCTTGTGCTACAGCCCGACATAAATAACTTTTGCAATCACCTATTTGCATTCGTTCTTATATTGATCATTGCAGAAGTGACAGCGTTAGCAACAATGAACTGGCATATAAAACCATTTATCGAGTCAAAAATGCAGAATCCGTTGACATTGCCTGTTCAAAAGCAAACTTTGAAATCGCTCATCATGAAAATTCTAATCAAAGGTGCGCTATTGTAATGTGTTTTGGGTTCCTTTATCTTCAAATTTTGTACAGAAGAAACGTATCTGAGTCTTTTCTCAAGTATTCAGCCTGAAAAAGTAGCAAAAGCGCCTAAAAGGATGTTATTCAATAGAAAGTAGTTGATTATAGTTGTCTTGTCGATATCTGTTTCGTCGCATTTAACGTACTTCGATCAGCTGTTCCCTTGAAGTTCGTTTTATCCGGATTATACTGTATATGATTTTTCTTTTGAAAATCATCTATATTTACTTTTGCTGAAAATTTTTCATTGACAAAGGAAGATCAGCGTTCCAAATACCTAGAAAATTTGCACTGGATGCTGTTTAGTGCATCTGAAAATGAGGTTTGGCAGCTGGCGTTTTTGAAAGTACCCAATAGTCTTTTTCAGATGTTCTCCCGATTATTTGATGTTTACTGACTCACGGAACAGACTCCAATGTGTTATGAAATCGACCTCCTCCATCCATTCAAACTCAAACTCATTTTTGACTATCTCTTAACTTTTGTTTTTTAGCATTTCGATGAATTTATGCTCACTTTGTGTTAAGCTTAATTTTGCAATAAATCGGAGAACATATGCGACGAAAGTAAAGTCAGATCTAATTTTATACGACACTACCATGTTAAAATTTGACACAGTCCTACAAACGTTTCGGACCCAATTCCTGGGATCTATCATTAGTGTAAAAGTCAACTGAAGAGATGGGAATAGTTATGGAAAAATAAATGATGAGCAAAATCAACAAGACGAACCTTGGGAAAACTTAGATCACGAATAAATCAAGAGTTGAGTCCATGAGACATGGAAACCATGAAACCCATGCTCAAATCAAGAGGTAAATAAAGTAGAAGTTCAAAAAAGCGTGAGCTGAATAGAGGACGTTTGGGAACTTGAGGTGGGACGATCTTTAAGGATGAGAGGGCTCTCATGAATTAAAAGATCTACGCTGTAACTAGTGTGCTTCATGGGATACAAGGTGACCAAAGAGGAATGGTTGTAAACAGCGGAAGAGTAGTTTTGATCTTATTACGTGTTTTTGTAACTTCTATGTGCTTTCTGCAGCGTATGGCTGGGTTACGTGAAGTGTTCCCGTAGTACCGAGCATTACAGCTCGGACACTTATAACAGTAAACTGCAGAGGAACATAGGAGTGCAGGAATGGAGAGGAGTAGAGAAAACAACTCGCAATTTATAACCAAGTTACCATTGGTTAATAAGTGTGAAGATGCGAGAGTTAAGATGTAAACTACCAGAACCTAGGAAGAGAACACTAAAATGTAGGGTAGTTGTATTTTCAATCACCTTATGTTTCTTACCTGTATCAGAAAATATGTGGTCCAAAAAGATTTAATAAGTATGGTAATGTTGTAAAATATGACGCGTTATTTTATAAGATGTTATTATTTTTAGCTGCAGGGCCCATTGCAGAACAATAACTTTAATGGAATTGAATTGTAAGGAATTTCAAAGTGAAATAGATAAGGACCATTATCTAATTCGTGTTTTTATTTCCTAGTAATATCATTTTATTCTTCCCCCCCCCCCCGCCTCGTGCATAAACTTTTTGAGGCAATGATTACATGTGTTAGCTATTGGAGATGTGAGGGCGATGGAAAACAGTTATTGACAAGGTTTTCTGTTCCAACATAAAGCTTTAAGGCTATAGCAATAGGTTTCTTTCATCTACTTTTCTGATCTCTTTTTAATTCCACTTGCAGTCATACTCCCCTTTCAATCAGAAATTTCCTTAAGCATTCAATGTGACTATAACGGAAGTCTACTCTATATTTATTTTTTCATTTCCCGCTGCAAAATTGTGGTTTAGAAGCTGGCCCCTTTTTTAGTTGCTGAGACCCACTTTTGTTTTAAGTACTTTTTCGGGAAATTTCCTCCCTTTTGAAAGAAAAGTGAGAATGTTCAATGTGCTTCCAGTGTAATTTAGAGGAATGATTTCTCTTCTAACATAGCTAAAGTTGTAGATGTTGTAAATTGAACGTAAACTCATATGAAGATAGCTGTTATTTTCATTCACTCAGGATTCAAAATGGAATTGGCACAGTGTTGGGAATGTTGGCATTGCTGAATGTTATAGATCTTAAGGAACTAATATCTATTTTTTGGCAACTACTCTTAATAT
Organism: Cassiopea xamachana; assembly: GCA_900291935.2. Lineage (NCBI taxonomy): Eukaryota > Metazoa > Cnidaria > Scyphozoa > Rhizostomeae > Cassiopeidae > Cassiopea > Cassiopea xamachana. The sequence goes on along the minus strand of OLMO02000238.1, from coordinate 10,649,682 downwards.
TGGAGATTTTTATCAAGAAGGCGGAAAAAAATGTTTTTGAGAAGATGGGGACAGTTGAAGGCATTTTTCGAGCCTTTGAAAAGGGGATCGAGGACATTGGAGAAAGCTGTAGAAGGTACTTTAAGGACAAACGCTTTTTGTTCAGCTTCAAGTCTGCTTGTGAGGTGAGTTGCAGTTCATACTTTGCAGTATGATAGCGTCTATCCAGAGTATCGTTCAATGCCTTCTTAGCTTGATACTGGTTATCCATGGAGAGTCGTTCGTTTTGAACTCGACTCATGGGTATGTGCTTTATTAATGCAGAAATGGAGAATGGAAAAGTTCTTTCACTACGTAGGTCTAACTCCTCGTTGTATATTATATCAGTTGTGTAAGGAAATGTAGAGAGCTGCAATGAAGGACACAATATATAGGCGAACTGGCTACTGCCTTTTTGTGTCTACTTTTGGACCAGTTGGTTGAAATTGGCTAGTGCGACGTTCTTTGACTGGTATGCCATAGAGAGTCGTTCTTTCTTGAACTTGACCCATGTGTAAAATGTACCCTTGCCTACCAGCAATGTTTGCAGTACACCATCAAACATCTCGGCAACTCCGCTTTCATTGTCCTTACCGTTCGAAAAATGGGTATTTTTTGGACTTGTCTCATCAAGCAGACAAAAGCAATACCACTCCATTTCATCTAATTCTTAATTTAGTTTTTGAAAATGCCCAAGTATGTTATAGTACCAATGTTTGGGTATTTCCCTTTTCCTCATCAAATCACCAAGTTCAGATCATAGATCGGATTCTACGATTCTACGTTTATATAATAACATAGCCTTGCGTGCCCGTGTACAAAGTTCTGGGTTCGTACAGTCAGGAAAAGTCAGGGCGAAGCTTAAGGTTTGTAAGCAAAGTCAGGTAAAATCAGGGAGAATCAAGAAAATCAGGGAACTTTTTCGATAGCCTGGACAAATTTGGTTTCCTTGACAAAATCGGGGAATTTTTATTTCTCTTGAATATTTGTGTAGTGCCAACTACTAACCGTACATGATACATGGCAGTATTGATAATTTAGTTGAATAGTAGGGCGTAAAAAGATAAAACTAGAAGTCCACCAAAGTAAGTTTATTTTGAACATGCTTAAAAAAATTTTCCCTTATGAAGTATCAAGCAGAGGTTGCTGGTACTAAATCATTTTTATATTTAGTCAGGGAAAAACATAAAATTTTAGAATAAATCAGGGAAAAATTTATATATATTCATCCGATTAGTCATGGAAAGATGTACAAATTATACAGCACATCAGGGAAGTTTTTCCACAAAAGCTGTATGTACCCTGGTTTTTGTGCTTGAGTTATTGGTGTTATGCTGATGCCATTTAAAGCATGTAAATTGCCAATTTTGCTGTTATTTTTCACAGGCTGCTACTTTCTTTTCATTTTTCTAGCTATTGGATCTTTTTTTCAAAACTGATCTTTGTTTCGATCGTTTGAAGATGATCATGGACGAAAAAGTTGAAGGAGTAGTGAACTACATCACTAGATTGGTATGAAATTGTTTTGTGAAATGCAAGCACTTTTCATTTACGTAATTTCTCCGAATTTCTTGAAGTTGCAAATGATGAGAGTTACTACAAATTTAGCTAGACATAGTATGAAACTTAGTCTCGGACTATATTTCTATGGAAAAAGTGGTGTCTTTCAAGAATACCCTATGGTGTCTGCCAAATCAGGAAATTCAGGGAAATCAAGGAAAAATCAGGGAAATGAATTTCTCTAAAAAATGTCAGGAAGAATCAAGATATTCCATTAAATGTCGAGGAAACCAGGGAAATATCAGGGAGATTATTTAGCTTTACTCTTTCAGTAAATCAATTTCATATTATGTTGAAAAACGAGTAAGAACACAGACTTTACAAATAATTTTTCCTTTTCATGATGAAGTTAAAGCACTTTTATTTGTTCAAGCAGGCTAAGATTTGCTTGAATGGGTGCATTGTGATAAAGGTCGTGTGTGGTATTTGCCCAGGATCTACATTGAGTCAGGGAAAAAGGATAGAGATTAGGGACAACTCAAGACAAATCAAGGAAATATCAGGGGAAATCACTTCCCAGCTTAGGCAGACACCCAGTACCCAGACGAGAGTAAATAGTGTGAGGAATTTGCCGCTTTGTGCTGCTTAGCGTCCTAATTAAGCAAAATTCAGTACCTTGAAGAGTGAGCATAAATGCAATTGTAGGTATAACTTCTCCGTAGTAATACCATTTTAACTCAATAGAGATTTAGCAGAATGAATTGAAGAGGGTTTGTTGTTGGCTCTCCTGATTATCGAGGTTTGCCTTGGAAAGCAGTCTGAGGACCATAATCTTTTCCAACATGCAGTTTATTTGACTTCAGAAAATGGAAGTTCCATCATCGACAGAAGAAATTCTTGAAGTAATTTGCAGTGCAGATGCCAGTGATAACTCTCCCAAAATGTTAAAGCTATTTGACCAGACAATGGATGTAATCATTGATGAATTCAAAGTAAGTGTCAGGACCATTTTGCTCTTCCTCTCCTTCTCTCCGCATCGAAGTTGCTGCGCATTGTACGGCTCATTTGTGAAATGTCAAGTGCGGAGGGCCTTCTAGATGAGACAACTCAAATCGGATTTCTGCTTCTGTTATTTCATGTGGAAATTTTGAATAGATAGCCACTGTCAATGAAATTTAGGCTAATTGTCAGATTTAACTATTTGAATCATGGCCATATGGTTGGCACAATGGTTGTATGTATGCAAGCATGTACCTTTTGAGCCACTTTTCAGCTTTATCGATTAGATTTGCGCAAAAGTTTCATAACTCAGGAAATTTTTCGAGCAAATCCACTCGATAACGCTGAATAAAGTAATGATGGCTCTAAAAACTGTCTTGTGTTAAAAAATTCATTATTTTTATGATGTCATTATATTTGAAGAATAAGAACACGGAGGTTCGAACTTTCGAAGCATTGTTTACGAAAAGTCTTAAATTTCTTACCTGATCGATAGATAAACTTGCCTTCAACTCAAGATGGAGTTAGTGCTACTTTCTGTAGGGAAAATGATGATTATGTAGCCAGATAATTTTTCATTTCAGGATCACGTTTTCCTCGTCACTTATTTGTCAAACTATGATAACTCTAAGTTTTGGCGTCTGTTTTACAAAGTGCTCCCAGAACGAGGCTCAAAACGAACTGTCCTGGAGAAGCTCCTGGATTGGCCAGTAACTACAAGTTTTATAAAATTATCTGGTAAGTTAACCTTACTTGCTATTTTGTTTTTAACGTTCTATTTTCACTCAATCATTCCGTATTTAATGCTGAGATGATGCTAAAAGAATTTAAAGGACCTGTAGATTATGTTTAAATTTTGATTTATATTTGTCTTATGAGAAGAAAGTTTTTGTGATGCAATATGCAAGTAGCACAGTGCCCAGACTTAGTCTTTTGTTACATGATCGTGATCAGACTATCTACAACATGCATGGGCAACCTACGGTACATGAGTCAAAATCGGCTCACGAAAAATTTTAATCATGCCCTGGAAGAATTTTTGAAGGATATTCGAAATTTCAGTTTTTATGTTGAAAGCTTATTCCAAGCATTAAGAGCACTATACAGTGTGTCTTATTGAGATTTACAAGAGTACTCCCTACATTATGATAGAATTCCATTAGATACCCTCAGAAAATCGTAATAACATACTTGAAAAATGTCCATTGGATTTTGGTCGAATACTAGGCTGCTTTTCCCACAATGTAGGGCAGCTGCATATTATCTGAGAACCCTGTGTTACCTTACACTAAGAGGCATTTGAATGTTTAACAAGAGATGCTCAAGTTTTCCTTGCTTTGTAGAAAAGGTAACCAAAGTATCTGGAGACGCCGGTCGAAGTCGATTTTTGGAAGCCATGGAATATTTCAAGGAGTATGGAACGAAGCTGATTAAGGGTGACATTGCCATCGAGGAACTGAAAATCATTACTTCAAACACAAGTAAATTTTGCCAGATCTTATCAGCAATTAAACCTTTGTCTGCCTCTCAAGCAATCTCCACAGAAGAGATGTTGATGGAGGCTATATCGAAAAGGACTGAAGAGGAACAGTTTATTAACACTCAAAGAGCGATGGTTCGTGAATTACATACTTACCTCGTTGAATACTCTGGAGGTAAAATATGTAAGTATGAGCATACATATTTGGAAACTAGTAGTGAGGCAGCTACTCCGTTAATTGTTCTCTCTTTAATTAAATTAGAGTTAGGTCTGGTTTGTTCAGACACTGCTTGGCAATTAATGTACTTCTTTTGTACTGTTGGTTCAGTAGACTATAGTTGTGGCCTGGCTCGTTTTATAACATTCAGCGCCTGTGGTCTAGGTATTGTTCTTCAAAGGTCTCTTTAGGGTCTCCTTGCAGGTTTGGATAGTAGTCCAAGAATTTTGATTTGATTAACATTGTCTGCGCAAGATTTAATAATCAACCTTCATTCTACAAAGCAGAAATTTTTTACTGGTAATTTGCATAGAGGCATCAGGGGCGGATACAGACGGTTGAAGCCGTTGCAGCTGCAACCGTCAGATTTCCAGCGATGCAAACCTCACTGAAATCTTCAGTTTCTTGGAACGCCGTAGTTCTTTATTGGTTGAGTAAAGAGTCCTCTTTTCAGAGCTCTCAGAATATTCTTTTCAGAGGGTATCAATACATGATCTAATACATGTAGATGAAATGTTTTGCCATTTATTGTGACAGTTAATAACCCGATCGCTTATGCTTATGGCACAGTCCTTCTTGTGGCTCAGCCCTTCTAGCTTCATAACAACATCTATTGGGTCTGGTCTGATGATCACCAGTCAAATTGAAGGGGAAAAGACAGTTGGCGGCTCTATTCTCAATAGCCCCTTGGCCATTATCCGGAGTCCCTCATGCTACTACACGACGCGAACTTCGTCATCTGTGAGCTAACCAATGAAAAGCATTTCTGAGGGGTTGCAAAATAATGGCGGAAGCAACAGTCAGTTTGATTTACGGTTGCAAGCCAATGGCAAGACACCTTGACCGTTGCAAGCCAATGGCGTGACACCTTGACCGTTGCAAGCCAATGGCAAGACACCTTGACTGTTGCAAGCCAATGAAATATGATTCCTTACAGACAGACGGAGGGCCGAACACAAGGCATCAAGGAATTGAAAAGATGTTTTGAAGAAAATCCAGCATGGCGAATCTGCTGGAACGCCTATTGGAAGCTTATGCGAATTCCTGTTCGAGTTCTGTTTTTGATGAAATCAGAGACGAATGCACAAGGAAGATAAACCTTATTGGATCTGTTGAGATGAGGCGGCCAAAATTGCAGCTCTGTGATTTCTCGCGGATGCAATTTCCTGCCAGTCAATATAAAAGGGCAAGACAGTTGCTTCCTGTATGGTAAGGCCTTCGTATGACCTGTAAGGTCACCATTGAGTGAGGCATAGAAATAAAGAGAAACTTGTTACATTTGGGTTTTATTGAAATTCTTTGTGAAATCGTGCTTGCATGTGCAAAAGTAGAATTCAACAAAGTAACAAAGTCATTTTAGCTCTGTAGGCTACTAGCCTATCTTGTATTTATGCTTAAAGTGAGGGAGGATTTAACCTTCTTATAGACTTTGATAGGAGTGTCATAAACTGAAATATACTTTTTTCTTTATTAGTCCAGACTAGGATGTGTAGTAAATATGTAATTAAATTGGTTTTTGTTATTGCTCATTCTCAGAGAAATTTTGTTTAGAGCTTGAGTTTGAATGTCAATACTTTTTGTTTACTTTGAAGCAATACTCTCTAGTCCAGTGCTAGTGCATTCTTTATCTTCCCAAAGAAATGTGCATTGTGTGATTCTTTTTAATCACAAAAAAGACAAAAGTATTCGAAATTGCAACTATTTTCCCTAATAACAACGAGAACAGGATATGAAATTTTGGGAAAGTTGACTAAATTCTGGATTAATTTCCGAAGCAAAGTTTTGTTTCTTAAAATGCAATGATCCGTAAGGTGTTGAACTTTGTGATAAGGCTAAAGCAGGGCATCCCTTTAGGCGTTTCCTGGTATACCAAATATGCTTCGTGGTCCCCGAACCTTCGCTATCGAACGCGAATTGCAACATACATTTAATTTATTTGCCAATTTATAGCTGTTTGTTGGTTGAATATTCTACAGAAAAATGTCTTTTCCTTGGCGTTTCTAAGTATGAAAAAAGCGTTGGTTACGTTTATAGCAAAAGCAAAGGGCGTGGTCACGAGAATTGGTTCTAGGGAACCCTCCCGTTTTCTCATTTGCAACGGTCAGAAAATATCCTGAATCTGCTCCTGGGCATTTTGAAAGGAAGCCTCTTTTATAGCCTAGGAAGTAGGGACAGGAAGTTTTTTGTTGCGTATATTTACCTAGCCAATCAGACTGGTTCTTGGCACATGTCTAATCCATAGCGCAATGGCGCTGTGGCTAGGGGGTAGGGAGCCATGCCTTTCTGAAAAAAAATTTGTCGGATACTTTCTATGTTTTGGGAAATTTTTAATTTAATGTTGGCGAGAATTGAAGAAAGGTTCCTTTCATAAACCTGTTCCTATTGCAGAGCATGTTCGAGAAATTGTTAGTGTACGCATTATGTGGCTTCATGTGTCGAAGATGACGTACTTGGCACGCTGCGATTCTATAAAAGATTCAAAAAGGTGCAAAAATCTTAAAAATCCAAAAAGTCGTTGAGATATGAAAGTCTTTGAAGTATATATTTGGAAATATAAAAAATCTCGTTTAATTTTTCCCTTGGTTTGTCTCATGGTTTAGCCCAGCTAATATAGATGCAAAACGTGATAAGAGTTGGTAGAAACAATAAACCAGGGATTTAATAATTTTTGGTAGCTTTAAACAACAAAAATAACTCAACTGATAACAAACATTGAATTATTCTGCAATGCAATATTCAGCAATATTTTGTGACAAATGAGCGCGTTTCCGGCGATTTAAGAAGATCATTCAGGGGCGAATGGATCGCCATCCACCCAACGACTTGGAAAAGTGTGACAGAGATTCATAGGTAATGGCTCACAGTAGCAATAAATGACAACACATAAGCCGGCGTGCTGTAATATGATTTCTTTGGTGTACAAGCATACATAGCAAAAAGGTAGAGCCACTATTTCTAGTAGCATGCAGTTATAGCTATGGTATACATACAATGTCGGTGTAGCTTTTTCCTTCTTTCCTCTAAATCACCAGTATTGAATGAAACCAGGGTAGGGTGACAGCTTATCCTCCTAGCATAAAGAACAATGATTAAAGCAATTTGTGTCCAGATTTGCAAAAGGACGTTTACCGACACTCTAAAGGGCGTGACCTCAACATTTTTTCTGGGGACAAGCCCCCAGGCCACCAATTTATTTCCGCGCCCTTTGCTTTTTTCATGGTTATGGACCCCAACTGCTTTGTCTCCTTTAAGAATTATGCTTATCAGTTTATACAGCGAAATTTTACATAGGTTTGCCCCCCACCCAAAAATGCCAAAGTGGACAAAAAGCTTTTCTGAGAATAGGTAGGAATATAAGCATTTCTGGTGATTTCAGAATATTTAAGTTTCAAAATTGTGGCAGGCCTTAAATGCAAAATTTAATATGGTCGTTACAAAGGGGGCGCCAAATTTCATCTTCCCCCCAAGACGCACTATGCCATCATGCCACTGCTGCTAATAAAATAGATTTTGTTGGAAATTCAGGATTATGCCCCCCACCTTTGGAATTTAGTCCCTCGACGACGCTGTTGTAGTGCATGTAGTAGAGTTCTTTGGTTAATGTTTGATGCCCTTGAGAGGTTTTCATTGGTTTTGTCTTCAAAAAACTTTGAGTTTTTGAGAGTACAATTATGGCATTATGAAGTGAGAAAGTTTGTTTGACCATCATTCCCATCTTCTGTACAACTACTACAGCTTTGCGAGCTTGTCTGTTGAGTCAAATCAACATTAGCTATCCTTCTCAACGCTCACATTTCCTTATTTGTGCTATTAAATACTAAGAATTATTTAATTTTGTATCTTTTCTAGTATTTGAGTAGTCTTTGGTGCCATAGGCTTTTTCTTTTCTTACCATGTCATTTCCAGAAGCAACAGTGAAATCAGATGAAAAAGTACAATATTTCATGTATTTCTTGCAGGGGCGAGGTGGCCAGGCGGGGCACCGAGAAATTTCCCGCTGGGCCCTTCACCCCAAAAATATTTGTTCAAATTAGTATTTTAGTGAATTGTACAATAACTTTAAGATTTGAAGTGAATTAAGATTTGTGGATCTCTCTGCTAAATCATCAATGGTTGTCTATGCCTCTGGTTGTGGGTAGAGATGTTTATGTTACTACGATCAATTTCCGAATGTCGTATTGGGAAACCGTACAGCGCGCATATACTTATCATCAGTGGCGGCTCGTCAATGGGGCATGTTGGGCAATGCCCCCCCCAAGGAAAATTTAGAAATGACATTTCTACACAGTAATTGATAGTACTAAGTAAAATACTCCAGGGTTTCAATGATTTAATCTAGGCCAGTTAATTATTTACACGGGATTCGAGACCATTTGTAGATGTGGAGCCTCGCTTCGCTTCTATCAAAACTGCTGAGCACGCTTGAATTAAGATGATGTCATTTGCGGGGCAACATTTATTTTGCCCTTCAAATCGGTTGTTTGCCATGCGCACTAGCAAATGTCAGAAGCCAAACGCCGCCAGAAATGCCATACGATTGGCTGAAATCCATGAAAGTGGGGCAAGTTCAAATCTGCCCTCCCTGATAC
>OLMO02000238.1:10600416-10629304 GCA_900291935.2 Cassiopea xamachana | reverse complement strand
ACTGGGTCAGCTCTTGTCCCAGCCCAGTGCAAATCCCTAGAAGGAAGCTATCTCTGGGGATTGTTTGATTTCTGCAGTCAATCTTGTCAAAGATTCTACTATCAACATTGTGCATTAAACAGGACAGTACACCAGTAATGGCTCAGTCATCTCTAGAATACGATGAAATAGAATAATCAAGTTATTGCAGGAGAATGTCAATTACTGAAGTTAATGCCTAATTCCTTCTGTAAATGGTATCACAGCATAAGGATACTGTCAAGATGATAATTTGAAAAAGAACATTGGCTACATGGTTGGTGTTCATTCTGGTCACAGTCTAGAGGCTCCATTTCACCTCAAGAACAACAATGTGCTCAACTTAAGGGGACTCCCTTCCTTTCCTACTAAGGCACCTCAGTCCCTCTATATTGCCCTAAGCTAACCCCATCCCTCTGCGTTTATTACCAGTCAGTTATATAATAGGGAATGACCTCTGGTGTAATTTGAATGGGCATTTCCCTCCCTATGCACTAGCAAACAGTCCAGCCTTAGTGCACCCTCCTTCCTGGCATGTGGTAGACTTGGGCGGTACTTTGGCGGTCATGGCCACCCCTAGGGTGGCACTTGCATCTTGATTGTACATAATTGTGTGTTGTCTAGATGTAGTTAATAGGTAATGCATGCTAGCAGACCCCTTTCACACTGCAACCAAGAATTGTTGCAACGTCAGGGCCAACAGCTAGTCATGCATACTTTAGACAAGAATAGTCATGCATGCTAACAGACCCCTGTCACACTGCATCCAGAAAGTGTTGCAACGTCAGGCTACCAGTTAGTTATGCACTTAGTCAGCCAAGCTATGCCAACCCCTTTCACACTGCGACCAAGAAATGTTGCAACGTTAGGGGCACTGGATAGCTAGCTTCAATGATAGAATGAAATTGAAATGACAAAAATGAAATATTAGAAAAGATACGACCCCCAAGTACTGCCACATGCGTCGTCTCTCTTCTCACATTCTTCTTCAATGCACTGGTACGAGCCGCACTGAGTTAATTGACCATTTTCAAAGTGATAGCAGTTAAAGAATTGAAGTTTTTGCAGAGATTTGAATACAGAATGCTTGTTTTCAGACCTTTACATGACTATAGAATACTTATAACTATAACCAATGAAATATTATGGCAGATTATTTAAAAATTTACTTGTAATATTTGATATCTCTAAAATGTGATTGGTTTCCATAAAGTGCAGACTTTACCTAAATGTTGTGTTATTCAAATGTATAGTTAAAATTTTGTTAGAAAGAAATGTCACATTTCTACGCCTTGTAATTCATCAAAACTGGCTTTATCCCAAAAAATTCTTGCACTTGCACCATGAAATGGGCCCCTTTTCAATGCATTTCTCCCGGCTCTAATTTTATAGCCACGCCGCCCCTGGTTTGTTGCACACCGTTTCATCTTTTGCAGGTGATTTGAAGAGGCTTGACGATGCTTTGCAACAGAAGTGGATCCATTTGCCCTTGTCTCAGTTATGTAGCAGAGAAAATGGACACCTGAAGGATTTATTCTTTAACCTACCTGAAGATTTTCAGTTTCAGCTGGGAACGATGTGCCTTGCTTTTAGAAGCACCATTTTCTGTCAGATGTGGAAGAGGCAAACCTCTAGAATTGAAGATATTTTGATTGAGGACGTGATTGATTGCATTTTTCAGCCTGTACTGTCTAAGGTATGCACTACTGTATAGAGTCTTTTGGACCAGACAATAATGCTTAGAAGAATAAATAAAATTTTTGAGGAATTCAAAACAGATGATGGTTCTAATAATATCCAGAAAGAGGTGAACGTGCTCATTTTGATTTCAGCTACTGAAGATAATAGCATAGCACAAGTGGAAAGCAAACACATTATGAAGGTAGTGAACAAAGTTTTTGATTTTTTCAAGCTTCAAAGAAATAGGAAGAAAGCATCAAGCATCATCAAGCTTGGAGAGCACCTAAAGCTGAGGGGAGATTTTAAAGTATTTGAAGAGATTGAAAATGAGGTATATATGAAATGGCTGCATTTTTCCTTTTTATTGCATGTGACGCAAAGCACAAATGTCCTATTCAAATTGGATTGATTTAATTTTTATGTAGTAGACCCGCCAATGCTTATTATTGCTGCCTCTATTATTGCTGTCTCTATTATTGCTAGGTTTAATATTGCCACCTGTAATACTGCTACTTCTAGTATTACTATCTCTAGTATTGCTACCTCTAGTAATAAATATATTTAATTGCAGTCATGCATTAGTCTCGTGAACCTTCCTCGAGCCTTTTGTACCTGTAATATTGACCTTACATGCACAAAATCTTCCATTCTCTTCAAATTTCGTATTTGAAAGTCTCTTTTCATCGATTCCGCTCTGTTCATGTCTTTATTCGCTGTTGCTACAGTAGTTTCTCTAGGCCTGCCTGTAAACCCTTTCTCTGATCTTGTGTTATTGCTTTAGTGTTGCTACCTCTAGTATTACTGCCTCTAATAATGCCGTTTCTACTATTGCTTCATGTACTACATAAAGCATAGACCACTGCAATTGAGATTTAAAGCCAACCATAGACCTCACTAATCATATATGATAATTATTTTATCAAATGGAAAGCAGTAGCTTTATGCATTTATAAAGGTGTCATATCTTTGCTTGACGTATTATTCTAACCCCAAAGCGTATTCCGAATACTTTTTTATAATGGCTATTGCCTTCCCCTTATTGTTGCTGTCCCACATATTTCCCATTGCACTCCCTTCTACTACGTTGAAATGTTGTTTCTGCTTCTTTTACCTTATGCAGAATTCTGGGGTTGATTGTTCCCATGCAAGAAATATAGTACAAACTACGTGCACAAAAGCTGAAATTATGATATACCAAAAGAAGCTTTTTGTACTCCGAACTCGTGGAAAAGTATCCCACAGCCCATTAGAAATGCCGAAACCATTGCGCGATTTAAAAAAGAGTTGAAATCTTACCTTTTGAGCTAGAAGACACTAGTAGCCCTAATTTTCACAAATCCATGGAAGACCAGCAATAAAATACTTCTTATTGTAGTACATTTGTTATTCTTTTTGTGGTATCGTAGCTTGAATTTTTTTCCTGTAAAATTTATTAGTTTATTTAGTTAAAAGTATAGCTGAGTGGATATTGTGGGTAAATAAGATTAAATAAATGAAAAGAAATTTAATACTGTTTTTGTATTATGAAAGTTTTGCCATTATTGAATAAGCATCAATGAGCAGGTAAGAACTAGTAATGTTCCTGTTTTTCAGACTGCTCTCAACATAAATCAGGCTAACCTAAAGTCTTTGCGTAAAGACCACTTCGAAGCAGCTAAAGCACTTGAAGACGTGACAGATGAAATGGAGGAATGCATTGACTGCATCTTGCATTGTATGAACGTAATAATGTGGCTGCGTGAAGAACTCAAAGGTGAAATTATACAATTTGTTGATTTTGGTTTCTCAATGGCCATGGATATTTAAGCGTAATGGATAACTAGGAACCACGCCCATTTTCTCAACCAAATGTAGGCCTTTCCTTCTTCCAGGATGAACGTATCGCATGGAATCTCAAACTCAATTCACTTCGGCCCATTGGAGGTAGTTCCTAGATTTGGCTCGTCTGCATAAGGCAGTGCCCCCAACCCCCTGGGCCGTGGGCTGGTACTGGTCCGTGCATTAATACAAGTTTACATGGAGGTTTGAAACTTCTGCTTCCCCCCCCCAGGCCACAGTGGTATTGTCAAAAATTAGACGGCCCGCAGTGATGAAAAGGTTGGGCACCATTAGCATAAATGATTCCACAGAAAATCATAAAAATATCATCAGATTTCCCCACTAACAGGTTTGATGGTTCCCTCTGAAAGTAAAATGGTGACAGTATAGCGTTGACTATCCCTTGTGAGGGATAAGGCAGTAGATGGTTCAGTAGCCCTTTGGCAGCTCCCTCTACCTGCAAACCGCAATATTATCACATGTTCTATTCAAGTGTGGACCGCATAGTTTTGCACTACAGGCCACCTGATTTATATTAATTTACACATATATTTTTGAAATACAGCATTTTCCTCTAAAGAATGCCGTGACATTTTTTATGAGACCAAAATTTATGATGTGGCGTCCATTACAAGCTGAAAAATGAAACGTTGCATGTTTTATTTTCCCAAATAAGCCCAGAAAAGGCTGTGAAAAATGTATTGATGTCCAGAAAATATGTGTTCATCGTATAAAAATATCAAATAATCTCAATATCACTGTCATCGTCATAGTCCTCTTTCTTGATATAAGAACTTTCATAGCATTTTAAGAGCTCAGACTCGAAGAATTGATAGCATTTTCAGAACGTTGGTCTTCATCCAATACCTCTTTTACTCCCTCCTTAGTTATGTTTACTACACATGCCTTGAAAGATTTGATAATTATTTCATGATTCTATGATCCAGTGAAAAAGCTGTCACCGGGATGGAGCTTTTTGATCCCCCCCCCCTTTGTAGGCAGTTTTCGTTTTTGTCTCAAGTTATGGAAGAATTTGAAAATAGGCAACAAGAAACACCAAATTAAACCACGTTATTTCTTGTTTGGTCCTTCTTGAAAAGCGGTGGTTTGAGAAGGCGGGACTCATTAGTGGGGGCATTCTTTACAAATGGTTGGTCAGAATTGCGGCATTGTTTAGAGGGAGACGTTTATTAGAGGTATATTAAATCTTCCTCATTTGAAGTAGAGAGACCCTCTAATTTCCTTTCTAGATTAGCTGAGGATGGGACAAGCTCGTCCCGAAGGTTACTACGTAGCATGTCTATAGCTAGGATTTTTTGATGCTAGTGTCTATAGTGCTTGGTCTGAGTCCATGTTAGTATCCATTTGGCACGAAAGAAATCGACATATAACCTGACAGGTCTTTTGACTTGATGTGTCTCGTGGCCCTCATTATTGTTTTCATAATCAAGCTGCGATTCCCGGCTAACAAAGAACTTTAGGCATAATTAAAATTTGACTGGATCCTTGTAAACAAGAAGATTAGAAGTTTATATAATCATTGTTATATAATTATATATTAAAGGTGCTGTATATCACTCCTGGCGTACTTCGGCTTTGTCATTTTAAGTTAATCCTTGCATCCAGTAAATTGGTGTAAAAGAATAAAAAGTTTATTTGGTATTTGTGAGGAATGTTTGTTCACTAGTATTAGCATGTTTAGGGACTATTATTATTTCATTTGAACATTATTGAGTATGTATTTTCTTCACCTGACATCTCGTAGAGAGCACTCAGAATTTTAGTCAGAACTTTCTACTGTATTGACTATGCTTTTAAAGAACAGATTGAACTTCCAGTAGATCAAATGTGTAATCCATTATTGGTTTATAAGATAAAAATAGGTAGAAATGAAAAATGGAGGCTTGATGGGTTGTTATAAACTTTTCAAAAAATGGCTGAAACTGTAGCGTTTGCATTGTATGACAGTATTATTTACTAATCTGGGATAGATTACAGAGCTAGTCTGCACCAGCATCTGAGCAAAAGTATACGTACCTTACTTCCTTGAGTCTTTGTTTTGGTAGTTTTCTCTCTCATTGCATAACTCCCAGAATAATTCACATACCAATGCTTTATCGTTGTATATTGTTGCTTTTTTTAGATTTAAGAGAATTGAAGACATTTGTGGATCTACTAAGCATTTCTGCTGGAGAAAGTGATTTTGAAGCTGACAGAGTGTTTTGCTTACTTACTGTCTGTCTTGAATTTGAGCCAATAATTTTCAAGCTAGATAAAGACTCAGGTCCCATACAGCTGATCCAGTGCTGCAAAGAAGTCACAAATAAAACTAGTAAAGACGCACAACTTCTTGAGAAGCTGGTATGCTCCTAATTAACATTGCTAGAGACCTGAGATTTAAGTGTAATGCGAGCTTGCATCAAAGTTGTTCATTGTTATTGTCTATTTTAATTTAACATAGGTAATGCATTGAAATTAACATTTTCTTTGGACTCATTTATATTTTGTACTACGTCAAGAGCGAAGGTGAAAATGCTACAGCCAATGAGCTTCATGCTCTCAAAACAGAACCACAGAGAGGGAGAGGGGACAGGGTGTACAAATTACTCCAGTGTCTCAAAATATAGGAGGCCTCATAAGCATGAGAACCATATAAAGGCTTGGAGGACCTCATGTAGTAAGGCCAATAACGATTTTTCAAGCTTTTTGCTCAAACCATCAATTTGTCTGCTTCGCTCACAAGGAGGCATTGTATTATCTTTTGTCTCGGGGTTACTGAAATCTCTTGGTGGTCCTGGTATCAAATGGCATGCAAACTGATCAGAGAGCGTAAAGAACACCTGAATATTACTTAATATGTCAAAACTGGAGCCAATAAGCCTCAAGCTGTGAAAATGTGAAAAAGTACTTTATGTATCTCCATTTTTAGCTACATGTGTTGAATTCACTCTTCAAAGCAAGCTTGTATTTTACTCAAAAATAAAGATTCATTCGAGGTTTCTATCATGTGCGTTTTAGATTAAGGGTGTATTACCACCGATTATATATAATGTAAATCTAATGCTTTCGAGAAAGTAGACCCAACATATAGTTAAAAGCCCTATGAATTATGTTTCGATGTTAAGCACCAAATTTTAAAAACTGTGTGAAAAGCACTCTTTCTCTATACTCATTTACTTTTTGCATTTTATGCACATTTGTGGCGTCAAGTTTTCTACTTTGTGACTTTTGTTATTTTGTATTCTAGCTTGATAGGTTACTTTGTTCTGCAGAACTTTGTCACTATTATATCCTTCAATCAATACTCAATGCTGTTAGTTTCTGATGAGACTTTGTTAGATTTCATTCCAGTCAAATAATTTCGCTTTAGCTTGACTGTAACCGTTTGCTTGAATGGTTCAAAAATGAACGAGAGTCATTCGGATCAGTTGCAACATCATCTATGATTGAGGCAGAGGCTGTTAACAGACGAGGTTATTACAGAATTGGCTCCTTGGAGAGCTTTGATGTGCAGCAATCAGTGGTTACTTTGGAAAATTCTTTGTATCTATATGTACCTGAGAAGAAGAATGAGACAATGAATGGCCAAGAAGACTCAATCTCTTCTAAGGAAAATGTTAAGATATACAAGTTGAGTGACATTGGAGATTTGCAGTCAAAGCTTATGTTAATAGGAGGACAACAAGGAAAGGAAAGAGAAAAGGGACAGATTGAGAAGGATTGCTTTTTGCAGGTATTCTGTTTTGGGTTGCTGTTAAATTAGAATAAAGACTACACCTCAATCTGATAATATATATTTACTTTATAATTGTGAAATGCTTTGCTCGATATTGCATAGATGACGAATACCATGTTAAGTGCCCTACAGTAACTGCTGTAACACAGGAAAAAAGCTTTTATTGGCTTGCTAAGAACTTTGCAAGAATGTATGGAGGGAGAATAGTTACAATGAGTGGATACCGTTCAATCGTACTATGACTTCAAAAATCATGGATATTTTACATTGTTAATTTCTTTCTCTTCTATGATAGTGTAGGCAAGGAATTTTGATATACTTATCTTTAATATCATTATATCATTATGGGATTTTTCACCCGTTATGTAACGCTGTTAAGGGGGAGAGAGGATGCTTTGATTTGTTACGAAGCATCAGAGAAGAAGCAGAAGAGGAAGGGGTGTATACAGTACCGCTAAGTAACGGAAAAGATTTTCCAGGTTAGCCATCTCCAGCAATGAACAATTGCCTCTTTACGATTGTTTTGGCAAACAAATTCGCGAGAGCTTTTATGCACATACTTGCATGGTTTTTTCACTAAAATTCTCGATCTTTTAGTAAAAATTGGTATGAGGGAGCTTGGTTTGTTGGAGAAGCATACAAATCCCTTTCTTTTGGATTCCTTGTACCTAGTCTACCTCTATTTCGTCTTACAGTGGGCTTAAAGTGGATTTAACCTGTTCGTATGATTGGCAATGAAGAGAACCATCTAAGTGGAGGGGAAGGGGGGATTAATTGGATTTTGGTACGATATGATAGGAGACGGGTCGTAGCTTGTATTCTATTGTGCCGTAGGGGTGGGGATGGTCTCAAAAACAGCGAAAACTGCGTTGTTTCACAAGTAAATTATCCCTATTATATATTTGTTCAATACCCGTAATCATTTTCTGATGTTTGTTTCCAATGTACTTCAGCTGTGTAAAGTTTGACTATTCTGAACTGGGATTTTGTTTTACCCATTTGAGGGTCTAATAGAATAGTATATATGCTATTTGGTATCAAACTTGCCATTGAAGAAATTCACTTCCTTATTCTTTGCTCTTCGCGTTTTGGATGTTGTCCAACGTAAAATTTCTCATTATCTGCCATTTTTGTTTCTGATTAGATGTTTGAAGCAGTGACCAGGGTTGCAGTCCTATTCATAGAACTGTGTGACTCGGGATGCATTAAGTATCTAACATGGAATTCAAAGTTTACTTGCAACCTTGACCATGGTGTTGACGCTTTTCGTGAAACTATAAAATCTGCTGAAAAAGAATGCATTAAGTTAGAGGCTGACCTGGAAGAATGGAAGTTTGAGCTTGACATGAAACGTACTGAGTTTCCGTTTCTGAATTATTACACTGTCAGGCAGTTGCTAATGTTGCAGACAAATTTGAAGTATGTTATCCTGAAAGGAAATTTGAAAGCTCTGAGGGATCTTCCTGCTCAAGTATTTGGCTTGTTAGATGAAGTCTACCCAGGAATTGATGTAGAGACTTTTAGAAACATCTTGTTGAAATCATCGCATCGTCGTCGGTATGGAGATAAATCTTCGCAAGACAGTTCATGGAAGCGAGTGGCGAGAAATGATGACAAATTCATTGAAGTTTCTGCAGGTGCAATTGAGAAATTCATTGCTGAGCTTGAAGAAGAAGGTTACGATAAAGATGTTGCTAAAGCTGCTACAATGCATTGTGGGTTGAAGGATAGATCTGTCGCATCTGTATGGGCTGTGGAGCACTGCGATAATGAAGAGGTGATTACGGAATTAGCCAAACAGTTGAATAGTGTGCTAGAAAGGAAAGAAGATGAAGGATCACAGTATGTTTCATTTTGAGATATCAAATTGTGAATGTATCACTTTTTGCAGTTATCTATTGAGGTTCATGCTTCCATGGGTATTCCATGGATTTGAATTATCTGAGATTGAACTCTGCAACTTTTTCTTTTAGGCATTAAATGGCATGCTTTAAAGCCTATTTCCAAGGAAAACAACAACCAGCTATACAATTATAGAATATAATGTATATGCAAAATGTGCTACAGCAGCAGTTGTTGCATCGTAATATAACATTCATTATAGCTGATAGGAAAATGAATGCAATTATCACATAGCCATAGTTAATTGCATTCGTTTTTGCTGCTTGTTAAGAAACAAGAATCTTCCCTTTATTTCTTTGTTTCATATTGAAGTTTCAAGAGAATTCTAACCATTATTTGAAGTGACAAGGACCAGTATTATTTCCAAAAGGAATTTCCAATAGCTGAATTTAAGTTTTTGTCCGTATGTGAGGTACTATCTGTCTGAAGACTCGTGCTATCTAGTAGAATTAATATTTTATGGTTTTCATGGCCAAGCTGGTGTAGAAGACTGGCATTTGGTAGGCAATCAATTTAACTTATTAGACTCTGTCAATTTGTGGTTTTTGATCTTAATCTATATTTACTTTATATTTAGAAATTCATCTCAAATGGATGGAATGGAACATGATGCAGCAACAGCTTCTGCAAATGTTATGGAAAAAGATCAGATAGAACATCTAACATTGAAAGATTTAGGAAAGGTATTGGATGAGCTGGCTAAAAATAGAAGTATGCATCTACTTTACACTAAAATTTGGCATTCCTTAATTGATTTTTTGTATTTCTGACTTAAGAAGGTAGCATATTGCTTAACAACATATCAAGTACAATTCTCATCTAATCTTCGTCCTCTCATGTCTAATCGCACACATTTCTTACATTCATCAATTATCTAATCCACCTACCACCCTACCTATGAAAGATGAGATAGAACATCTAACATTGAAAGATTTAGGAAAGTTATTGGATGAGCTGGCTAAAAATAACAGTATGTCATGCATCTACTTTACGCTTTAAATTTGGTTTTCCTTAATTGAGTTTTTATATTTCTGACTTAAGAAGGTAGCATATTGCTTAACAACATTCCAAGTGCAATTATCATTTCTAATCTCACAAATTTCTTACATTCATCAAATATCTAATCCACCTACCACCCTACCTACTCATTCACCGATTCACTCATCCACCGATTCACTCATCCACAGATTCACTCATCCACCGATTCACTCATCCACCGATTCACTCATCCATTGATTCACTTATTCTTTGATTCACTTACCAACTGATTTACTCAAGTACACAATAACTCACCCATTTACTCAGACAGCCACCGTCTCATCATCTGTCATCATGTAACTATCCACTCATCGTTATTGATTTGTCATTGCTTTTTTTACATTCATGTTTTTTCACAGGAGAACTATAGTGTCCCTTTACGCACTACTTTGAATTATGATTTGTGATTTGTAAGAAAATATTGACAATTTCTTCTAAAAGGATCAGCACAAGATTAGTGAACCCAAAAATTGAATCAAAGTTTGTTTGTCACACAGGAAAAAGGCAGAGAAAGTTGAAACCACTTGAAACAAGGAACAATAAAAAACCAAAGTTAATGGTTGTTCGTAGAGGTATTGGAGTAGCTTTTGTTCTTTCTAGATGATAATACTGTTTTACACACTTTGTTAAAACTGTGTTTTGGTGTTTGCCTGATAATAGATTGCAATAATTTATGCTTTTCATCTTACCCTTTTATGTACAGGTGATCCAGGAAGGTGCTCAACAAGTTTAAGCTGTTGACTTAGATTATAGTATATGTATATGTTCAACATTCATAATAGAGGGTTAAAATTTTCAGATTTGTTTGGTATACATTTATTTTCATGCAGCCTTCAAATTCATAGTGCATTCACAACTTACATACCTTGGCTTATTTGTACAAGTTGAAAATCTTGGTTTCTAGACGATCTGCTGCTTGTAGTAATTGACATATATAAACAAGCCGGTGACTGCCTCCCAGCTTCAGGAGAAGTCGAAATTTGCAATCAAGGTACAAGCATTGAGAAGGTATGATATATTTCTGCAGTAAGATATAGCCACACATTTCTCTGAAGTTGCAAGGGTTGTTGTTTTGAAAAACATAGTACTGCATGAGGTTCTCCATTATTGCAACATTTAACGCACTACTTGCCAATTTTAGTTTACAACTGTTTAGTGACATCTTAGCTGCAAACTGCGTACTTTTATTTCTACTAGATCGAGCTGCTATTTCGAAGAGCGTTGAATGATCCTAATGGAATATATACTTTGGCATTCATTGATGAGCTTGATTATAATATTGCGGTTCAAGCGTATGAGAAGCTACAATCACTTCAACAAGAGCGTGCTAATCGAGGTACCTTTTTGCATATAAGCAAATATGTTTATCTATGCATTCTTGAAGTTATGTAGCATTAGCATACACAACCGTGATTTCATCCACTGCAATCACTTTAAAGAGAGAAAGCGTGCATAGCAGATAATAATGATAATTGTGTTGTCTTTTCAGTTGAAGATGCAGAAAATGACACTTTTAACCTCCTATTGATGTGCAGCAGTGAAAGAGAGTATGGGTCATTTTTGGCATCGGCTTGGGGTGAATTCCGAATTGTGCCACACAGGTGCCCAAGTACGGAAGAGGCATCAAAATTTTTGAAAGAGCAGCTTATGTGTGATCCATATTTCAATCAGTCTGATTATGTCCATGCTGGATGTGCTGATGAAGAACTGTAATTGTTAAAAGAATTAGATTTGTTTTCTGATGCTGTTTGCCTGCTTTCTTTCTTTCTTTCTTTTTTCCATTCCTTTGATATTATGTTGTGCATGGTAAGTTATGGGATTGAAAATTTTCATTGTTATTGTCTTAGTTGCATTGAGTTATTTGAAGTCACCTATGCGAAGTTTCTTATATTGAAGTTATAATTGGAGACTTTTAGACTTACAAAGAGTGTGCAATGCAATTAGTCAACGGTGGGAAATGGTCTTTCCAAGGTGATCCCTCTACAGAATATGGATAGTGTCTAGAGATATTCCGCGATGGACAGCAATACGAGTAACTTTGTTAAGATTTGTGCCGCTAATACGTACTTCTATGAGTTTGACTATAATTCACGTCCACTACCTATCACTCTGCTTGACAACTATGGTAAGGTAATCAGAAGTGCCACCCTTTACGTTTCAGATTACTTCTTGTTGTACATTGCCTCTGACTTAAATGTCAATCGATCGTCATGTTACTAGTTTCTCATGATTGCCTTTTTTTTCATCTGTTTTACTTTGCAGCTCAACTGTACGTGTTATCAAATCCTATACTGCGGGGACAGGGAAGTCATTATTTATAACACGAGTTGGCGAAACGCTTCAATTATTGATTCAAAAGTCGAATTTAGCCACGAAGCAAGTCAACAGCTCTGTTGATACAGAAGTCATTGTTACAACTTCCATGCAAGGAACAGCAGTTGATCAAGATGTAGTTGTAAGAGAGCTGATTCCACATGACAAAAAGAAGAAAGAGGCTTTTCCAAGGATATATCATTTTGATATAGCTTCGACGGTGAGACATGCATTGTTGGGTAGGCAATGCTCACATATACTCTCGTTTAAAAAGGTCTATGTTTCTCAGAAGAGATGATATGTTGGTTTTATTATTCTTTGATCGTATATTATATTCACATGTTATATTTATCTAGTATTTATCACATCACCGTACATTTTATGATTTGTGATTGCCAATGCAAGTGACTCTTACTATAGCAATCCATGGCTTTTGCATCCTGCTATGATTGCCATAATTTTCATCGCCATTTTGTGACGTCATATTTTATGTAAATTAGGCTGTAGAACATAATGGGCTCGTTTGCGTTCTCCTGATATTGTTGAGTAACTGGGATATGTTTGAATGCATTATGTAGAAATTGTCTATCCCTGAAACATTCAATTTCGGATTAGAACACAATAAAGTGGTGCCGTGACCCAGATATTCTAACTAGCACACAAGTCAAGTGGTATATATATATATATATATATATATATATATATATATACCACTTGACTTGTGTGCTAGTTAGAATATCTGGGTCACGGCACCACTTTATTGTGTTCTAATCCGAAATTGAATGTTTCAGGGATAGACAATTTCTGCACAGATTGTAAGCTACCATCTTCTAAGATCATAATTTTTCGTTAGGTTACATCAAATCTCGACAGTTTCATGTTTCAACTTTTGATAATTGGATCTATCAGCACGTCAACTGGCAGCATCTGGAAGAAAAAACCTACAGATTTGTATCTCATAGAAATAACTGAGCCAATCGTGAAGACTGATCAAGAAACTGTAAGTTTTGTATGTCAGAAACTGTTGTATTTGATTGAGGGGACTTGTAAATCAGTAGAATTTAAACTTTTGTTTAAATAGATTTCAATAAATCAAACAACTGACCCAGCATTTCAACATCTTGCCAAACACTCATCAATTTTGTTTCATTCAATCTTGTCCCTTGTCAGTTGATCCAACATTGACCCACCATTAATTAAGAAACTTTAAGGTTTAAAGTCTAAAGCTTTAAGGCTTTACAATGTAAGCTCTTTAAGGTTTAACATCTTCCATACTGGACTGTTAGCTACTATTTGAAACCAAGCAATTTTTGGCTCCATATTGGAAGAAGTTTAAAAGTGCTCAAAGTTGTTGGGTGTAGATAACCAATCCTCTATTGCTCTTGGCCCCAAACATCTACTCAAAAACACTCGCAACCCAGGAATTTGTTCATCTTTAAACCAACATGAAGACCATTATCTTAACAACAGCAGTTGGGTTAAATTTGGCTCGTTGCTGACTTGTTTAGGTGGGCTTTATCGGCTCCTCAGTTGTGATATAATGCAGTCATTGGTTTTTCTTGTTGTTGAAAAGCTACACAATTCTCCTAGTTGCAGATACTTTTTTCTAAATTCAAAGATGCTTCTGTTATCATACCTACTAAAGGCTTGTTTAAATGGTGTTTGCATTGATCCTTTGATGAGAGGAGTTCGTTTGGCAAGTCATTCAAGATCTCGATATATGTCGAATATAACACAATAGGTAATAATGCCATAGATGGGTTGGACACCCAGGCAAGTTACAAAGGGATAAGATTGCTGTATAGATAAATTGTTCAATTCAGTTGCTTTTAAATTCAGGACAAGAAAAAGCGAAAGAAGACAAATACTGGCAATATAATACCCCTTTTACCAACAACAGTATTCAGGACTCCAACTGAAACTCTAGAAGATTTGAAAAAAGGTAAGTGATAGTTTCTTATACTTCAATTGCTCTGAAATGTGTGCATATCATGTGACTTATCATTTCTCAAACTTTATTCAAATGCTTACAGCTGTAAAGGGCTATGGAGAATTTTTTTGACTTATGGATGGAGTTATTTTTATGGACCGTTTGTTCGTAGTAGATGTATTTGATAGTTGATAGAAACTTTAAATTGTTCGAACTACTTTGATTTTTGTCACCTTGATTTATTTGGTGACTTGTTGACTTGTTTTTGCTGCTGTTGCTCATGCCTGAGGTGATAAATGGTAAGAGTAATGTGTTCAGATGAACGAGAAAATGTTATGAAGATTGTTAACTTGCGGACCAAAAGTCTCATCACTAATAATTATCATGAACATCATTATAATGTCTGTTGTCGTTATCAGTAATAGCATCATCACCATCCAATCATTTTCACAATTTCTATTGCTGTTTTCATCATAAATTGTAATTTGATCTGTAGAAGATGGAACCCAGTGGGGCTCAGCTGCTCTCCTACCTGCCCATTGTAGGGCTCTGCTCCTGTGTTTTTCCTGGGTAATATTGAAATATCAAAAGTATTGTTTTTTTATATGCAAATATTCAAAAATATGGACAACAATATCATAGGACTGTACGAACACAAAGGCTTTACCACACTACAAGGACGACACCACGGAGTGCAAGATGTCATGACAACTCCGCAGCCATTGACATTTAGGACACGTAACTACACGAAAATTAAATATACAACTATAATAACCATACAAACACTAATTACTAAACATTACTAAAAATAAAGAAGAAGCAATTTTTAGGTTTGCTTTATTTTGTTCGTGGGGCTAACATTGAGCAGTCAAAATCAAACCTTTATAATTTTAAGCACAACTTTAAGGATACCATAAATCCATTGTGTCCTACAAATGATGGCGTTGAGGATGCTGAGCACTTTTTTCTGCTTTGCCCTTCATATTATAACTATCGACGAGATCTTCTCGCTAGAATTTCAGTAGTACTACAACCATTTATTCAAGTCAGTACCATTTCAAACAAACTTCTATTGCAACTGTTATTGTATGGTGATAAAGACCTTCCTGGTGATATTAATAAACATGTACTCGAACATACACTGGAGTTCATTCACAAAACTGGTCGTTTTGACTAATAATTATCGTATGTCTTCCATAGTCACAACCCCCCATCTTTCAAATTTTCTCCAGGTTTGTTTTATTTTGGACGGTTAGGCACACTGGGCAAATATTTCATCCAATTTGTCGCTAAACTTAGCTATAGATGTTATCAAAAGTATGGACTATCGAAAGTGCTTACATGCTCACCAACGGCCTCATCTACCATTTTAACTACAAAGAATTCAACTCCACAGTTAAAGTAGGCATTTTCTTACAACTTTAAAAGCCTGGCCCTAAGAGACTTTCCCTGGTGGGAAAGCTCCCTAACACCTATCCTTCTTTACGTCCACTTGTGTTACAAGTGATAGGCACAGTGTGAGCAGATGGGCAAATAGTGGAAAAAGCTCTATATCTCTGGTAAAGATCACTGCCTAAAGCCTACAAGGGCTCGTTAGAACCACAATTTTAAGCTCTGTACGACAGTGAAAAAGAAAAAATTAGATCATTCGAGTTTGGGGGTCTAGGCCAAAATTATCATTTTTGAACCATTTAGGCAGAAGTTGCTATTTTGACCTATTTTAGCGAAAGGAGATTGCTTAGAGTTGGTTGAGATGACATAAAAGTTGAAATCGTATACTAGTTGCAATTAAATGAATATAAAGTAACAAATGTGATGTTTTTCTTGGACTAGGCCCAAGTATCCATATTTGGGTGCATAGGCCAAAAATAAATATTTTGCGATATTTCAGCTAACAATAATTGCCCGAATCCGCTTGAGGGCTTTTTAGAAGCCACTTATTTAGCTTTCTGCGATACAACAAGGAAGAATGCACAAAGTTTGCTTTCGGGGTCTAGATTTAAGTTTTCATTTTTGGTCGCTTTGTTGCAAAAGCTACTGTTTTTGACATATCTTAACTAGAGGCGAGCACTGGGCTTGTTTGGGACGTTCTAACTAGCAAATTTTTATACGCTTTACATAAAAATTCAAACAACTAAAAAATTGCCTTTTTGACAGATTAGACCCATAGTACCGCATTTTAGTGCATTGGCACACAGATCATGCCATTTTCTCAAAAAAAGAATAGAAGAACCTCTTAAATGTAGACTTTCTTATGGTTTTGCAGTGGAACAAAGCATATCCCAGTGCATCCTTTCATTTTTGCATATTGCAAAAACTTGGTTTTTATTTCCGAAAGCTGAATGTTGCTCTCTAAATTATTGTAATTGGTATACACGCCCAGTAAAACTGAATTCAAACCGCAAAATAAATGCCATTTATGTGTAAGTAATTGGTGGGCTTACTTATCAACTATCAAAATCATGCAAATTTCAGGGTCAGCATTACATTTTGCATCAGTTTTTCTATGGCTTTGTCAAATTCAGGCAAATGTTTCTAAAATAATCTACGGCAAATGGATATTCCAGTTTTATAGAATTTAGACCCTAGGCTTCCATATAATTGTGGAGAAAAGTTCTGAACTAATCTTTTTTGGACCTAATGAAGTTTTCCATTGCAATAATGCCATCAATGTGAAATCCTCTTGCTTGCTTAGTTACCACTATAGATAATAATAATGTTGACTAGAAGGATAGTTATTTCTTCGTAGTATGATACTTGTATGTACGTATTGGAAAATTGTAGATTTTATGTGTTGCCAGTTCTCTAGGGATATGTAATTATTGTTTGAAATCATGTTGTTTTTTTTAAAAACCTTGAAAATTATTTAGTCAAACTTATGTGATATGAACGTACCCAGCAATACTCAACTTCAACAAGCCACAAAAACCGCAAAATTTTAGCTTTTGGTTGATTCCTTTTTTACTCTAGTTAGGCTTTCTACTTTTATCATACCACAACTTCAAAATTGACATTTTTGCACCCGTGAGCATACAGTGCTACGGCTGCTTGAGTTGCACCTCATTTGACTCTACAGGACTACTTGTTAGCATTAGATTTTACAAGCATGCGTTGGTTATTATTTCACGTTAGGTTTGCAGATATTCCCAGGATTCGATGAGAAAGAGTATAGAAGTATATCCTTTCAGCGAGTATATGACTGCTTAGAGCTACTTGGGAGTAATCGCAATCGCAGTCATCAAAACTGTTTGGATGTACTATTGAGGTAAATCATAAATCAATTTTGGGTCATAAAAGCCTAAATTGCACAAATGGGATGCTAATATTGATGCTTGACATTGATAGCTCATTAGTTTAGCTAATATTTGTTATGAAATCTTTTTGGGTAACATAATTTCAATTTCTGGCGAAACTTTCAATGGTGAACACTTTTTCTCTTGTAAAAGAGCCATTACGAAATCAGCAAAAATTTTATTTTAGCTCATTCTAGCTGTATGTTATATTTTCATGTTTTTAATCGTTATCGTTATGTTTTTAGTTAATTAGTTAATTCTTTCTTCTCCATGTTTCCAGTAATTATGTAGATGTGTATAAGTTCGTATCACGCGCCCCCCCCCTGAAAATCCGTCTTCCTAGATTGACGGAATTACTCTGACTGAAGAACTTTTAGTAAAATGAAATGGAATAGTGTCTGAATTGCTCCTTGAAAATGATGAAAACCCAACTAGTCTATTGCCATCTCAACATGTGCAATTAAACATAACATTACCTTCCCAATGACCTCCAGAGTTATAGGCATCTCTAAAATTTTTGAAAACTGATACTGACGTGAAAGCTTATTATTGCAATTGTTTTTCAAAGATAGATTGGCAGTATAAGAATATTATGTGGTTTCCAGTATCACTTTATCATGTTCAATTATCCTGGGAACATTTAGAACCCAAGCAAATTTTTGACTTCCTGGAGTATCTTGCATGAACCAGGAATATATATGATTTTCAAATCTCCAGTTAACTTTTGCGATTATTGTATAACACAAACATTATTCACAATATTCACAAACATTAGAGTTTAGAATTAAAAGTTTGTCATCGAATTTTTAGGTACTGTGGGGTTGCAAATCCATCTTGGAGGGAGATAAACCACTTTGTTCACTTTTTCAACAACCAGCTCTTGGATTGTGAGAACAGTGTGTTTTGCAACCAGTTGTATGTGGGAGATTCTCTACCTGGTTTCAAGTCTTTCGTTATAAGATTCATGCTTCAAATGTCTAAGGTAATGACGTCAATTGCTTGCAACATTTTTTTCGATATTTCCATGCAAGGTACAGTTAGACGTACTGCATGCAAGTTTGTCTCAACTCCAAGCAGTATCTTTGAATATCTTTACCCAGTTCGCAATAGCAGCACTGAAGATGGCCCAAGCTTAGGCTAAAACATATACTAAAATTATCAACTAATGAAAATGTCTAAACGCCTAATTGTCAACTAATGGAATGCTTTATTACGTCACGAACTGTATTTTTCGTTTCTCTGATCTTTAAATATCCAAGAAAAGTTGGTGGGTACAAAAGCATGGATTTGAAAATGTATGGAGAGTAAGTTGACATGAAACGTAAGAATTCCGATCGTGATACTTACTCGCGAAAGGTTCCTCCTTCCTGTTCCAAGCACCTGTAGTTAACTGTTTGTTTACATGTCTTTTACAATGTCTTCTTATTGCGTGTCGTGTTCAATCTCCCGATAAACTAATAAAGCCTTCTTCTCTCTCAACTCAACTCTTTTCTCTCGTATTTTCCAAGTTCTGAAGCTCTAAAAGATTCTTCCGAAGAAGAGTGTTTACTTCTTGTTTATAGATCTCCCTCTCGGCTCACAGCAGTTGTTCTCAACTTTTTTCTCCAGCACCCAAAAACACTTTCCCTTACATTTGCTCGCAATTTCTTTATTCAAGGCCACAGGCCACAGTAGAGTAGTAAGTAAATAAAGCTGTTGCCATTTCCTATCACTTAACCATACCCTATGAAGTGATGTATTGCTCCCCTAGTTGGGAACCTTTTCCTAGAGAATAGTCACTTGCTACATTAGAAGCACTACAGTTTCCATGGTATCTTGCATGATTTAACTTAGAGTTTGCAGCTCAGAAGCCAGAGAAAATGTGCTTAGACAGTGTTTTGGAATATAGCGGCAATTCTTCTTATTTGTATAGGATTTTGCAACACCATCTGCCAGTGAAGAATCTGAGCAGGAGAATTCTGGGCTCGTAATACTAAGTAGAAGATGGGAGAAAAGGTAAGATAGCGCTTGGGAGTTATGTGTTGTTTCGTTTAATTAAAAACTGGGATAGTACTATTGTTTTTATTCAGTGTATCAATATGATGCAAGGATCTAGCTCATGAAAATAAAGCACATAGTCCACTCGGTTCTGCTATTTGGCTTCTATTATATGTATCACGTATCAGTTTTCAGTTCCTGCCACAGACATCTTATAATATCTAAGGAAGACTTTCCTTTTTTAGGCTTTGAGTATTGCATAATACAAGAGTATACAATATGATAAAATATGGCATAAAAATATAATATAATATGATATAATACAATATAATATAATATAATATAATATAATATAATACAATGTAGTTTAGTGCAATATACAATATTGCAATATAATGTTGCTTGATATAATATAATGTAATAATGTAGTGTAATGTACTAAAATACAATGTAATATAATATGATATAATATAGTATAATATATAGTATACTATATCATACACTATCATAGTATATAATAATGATCCTTGCTGCACATTTTGAGGAAAGTTATATTGATTTACTTACATTAGTGCTTTCAATCGCTACTTTTAAGTTTCTTATCTTGTTATTTCAGCGAGCATCCATATTTGTTTTTTAATCAAGACCGCCAATCAATGTCTTTCCTGGGTTTTACTGTTAACAAATATGGAGATCTAATGGATAAGGAAAACAGCCGTTTGATTCAAAGGGGCATCATAACGCGTGAGCTTTACCAGGGGCTTAAGCGTAATGGAGTTGAATTATTTGCACAATGTACTAATTGGAATAGGTATTATAAGTTCTTTGTTTTTGAAATCTTGTACGCATCGTTGTATATGGTTTATGCAAATATATAAACACTGTTTCATGTGTCCTTGAACCCTTATTGTGTTGAGAGCACACCATTACCATACACAACTACTGGACTTTGCACACAAACACGCACGCACGCGCAGATACCATGCACACTAAAAATTCACCATACGCATCCGGGGCCGCGCAATTGGGGAGCTGGGGCATGCCCCCACGTTTTCTGGGAGAAAAAGTTTTTAGCGCACAACATGTATAGTTTTGAATAGCATAGACTCGTAGGCTGTGCACATTGTCTATAGAAGTAACAGCAAAGTAGAATACGTAGTTTACCAGTTATAATAACTGCAGGGGAATGGAGGATGTAATTTGTGTAGAAGAGAGACAGAAAGACTTGGTGCGACTCAGTAACTATCAGTCTGAAATCAATATTTCAGGAGTGAAGTAGTAGTATGTTAAAAGATCACAAGTCCTCTAGTATCCCAAATGAAAGCCACCATCCCACAACGAGTGAAAGCAATTCAGAGAAAGGAAATCGTAGTGGTTTAGATTGGTGCTTAGGTCTGTGTTCAGTCTTTAATCGCACTCTCTAGCCATTTGTTGGATTTTCTTGGCTTCTTCGCTTTTTAAATATCAAAATGTTCATGTGACTTTCTTAGCAGACGGTTTTCAACTTTCGATGTTTTGCGCCAGCATATTAGTGGAAAGTGAAAAGGTGGTTTTTACAACCAAAAGACTTATAGATCTTAGTCAGTAGTAGAAGATAGATTGTTGAAGAGGAGCCCAAATTAAACATATATCATTTTTTATGTGGTTTATTGGGATTTTGAATAACTAGAGCATATTTGAGCTCATCGACTTTATTATTAGGTCTCATGAATGCAGTATCAAACTTTCTTAGCTTTGAGTAGTCAATCGCTCACTTCTAAGACACCACTTTCTTATAAGAAAGAAAACGTATAGTCTCTATAACAGGAATTAAATATTCTCAAATCAATAATTTGGTTTGGTGTTGTTGATATAGAAAGATAATACCTCGTAAGCTAGAACGGCGTTTTTCCGAGATCAATAAACGTGCTTCATAAAAATATTCAAGGAGACTTGGCCCCCTGATTCCTATCCCCTTTTTCATTAGAATACTTCCTCTTTAATGTTTTCAGTTTTCTCTTCTCTGTTTTCTCTTTTGGTCTTTTGAAGATATTGAAGCAATGAGCAAATGTGACGTTGTATATCTAGAAAGGATGTACTTCTAAAGTAAAAAGGGTGTTTTTATGAGATTTGAGTAAAGTAATTCTTAAAAAGTTTTTGAGGGCTTTGCCCCCTGACCCCCATTTGTTCCCTATGCCTAACTCCTCAATATTTTACCTCAATGATCTCAACAGTGTCGCTATCTTGCCAAGCCTGTGTGTAAAGAGTAACCTTAATCTGAAGATAATAGGTAAGAATTATCACAAAATGAGCAAAAACTCAAATAGCTTGAGGCTAAGGTGCTATTCTTTATAATCACGAAAAACTGATTTACTTTAGCTTGGTCCCTGCACTTTCATAATCATTGCGCGGTCTCTGCACGTACCATACACATATCATACACACATTTCCATACAAAAATGTATAACCCCCATCATACATCAGTGTATCATTGACTCCACTCTTGACAGAGTACGGAGAATTGAAATTTCCCAGTCAGCATGCACCCGAAGGTGGCTTGCAAGTCCAATTCGAGCACAGAAAAGTCTGGGGCAGTTTGGGCATGGTATGTGTGGTGGAGGGTGGGGTTTTTGAGCCCTCAACAGCTTTTCTTGTCTCTTTCTTTCAGGTGTTCTCTCTTTCTCATTTTCAAATTGGGCTACTCCAGCTTTAACTCTATTCCTCCAAAGGACTATCCGCTGCATCTGTCTCCCAGTTGTTATGGTCAATGTTGCAGACTTTGAGACTACTCTTTAGCTGGTCCTTGTAACGTTTCCATGGGGAGGCTGAGAGGATGAAATGAGGAGGCTGAGAGTTAACTTTTGAGGGGGTTATACAGTACTAAAGAGTTACTAAAGAGTACATCAGTGTATAACCCCCTCAAAAGTTAACTCTCAGCCTCCTCAATTCAAAATTTTCGCTTTGTTGTTAGTTAGTCCTTGTTTTAGGTCAAAAAAGTTGGAGATGCTGTGCAAAGTAATGGGAATAGAAATTGGTTACGATCCAGATTCGACTTACGAACTTACAGTCGACAATATGATGAAAATATTGGCTATTCACATGAGATTCAGGTCTCTGCTTGCTACGT
Source organism: Cassiopea xamachana (assembly GCA_900291935.2). Classification (NCBI taxonomy): domain Eukaryota; kingdom Metazoa; phylum Cnidaria; class Scyphozoa; order Rhizostomeae; family Cassiopeidae; genus Cassiopea; species Cassiopea xamachana. The sequence goes on along the minus strand of OLMO02000238.1, from coordinate 10,606,493 downwards.
ACATTTATTCTTTACTTAATGTACAGTTCTCATTTGTATAAAGGGTTGCCCTTAGGTATAGCTTATTTTAGAAGAAAAATTTTCTGAATGCCTGCAAAGCATGTTGTTATATTGCGAGTGTATGTCATTATTAGATCTGCAAATTCTAATCTTTTTCTGCTGTTTTTGCCCTTGGTACTATTTCAAGGCAATAAATAACAGTATTATCGGTGGGATTGCTCATTGTCTTTTAATTTTTAGATGTGGAATACCTGTCATTTTGATGGGTGAAACTGGTTGCGGAAAAACACGCCTTATACGTTTCATGTGCAATTTGAAAGCAGGACCATTTGGTCCACAAAACATGATATTAGTAAAGGTGTGTTATTTCAATATTTTTTCTACAATGCATTCAATTATTTTTGTAGCTATAAAATCGAGCATAGTATTGAGTACTATTGCTGTTATATTTATCCCATTTGCAAGTCTTTTTTGAGTCTTAGTAAAATTGTTTATTTATTGAGGAGCTCTCAATTTCGTTAAATATTTAATACCGCACCTAGATTTTGCGTTTTTAAATATCTATACCTACACTTAGTTTTTACTCTATGTGTTTGCTCTTTGTTGATTGCTGTAGTATATCAGGCTGTAGTAACTCTTGGTTTTGTCTTGAAACTTTTTCCTAAAATACTCTTTTACACCTCGCATTTCTTCTTCGTCCCCTGTTTGCTGCCTGCCGCTTCAAAGAGTTTTACTAAGAGTTTACAATGAATGATCACTGTATGTACGTTCGTGTGATCTTATTTGTATGACTGCCTTCCTTTGTTCTGCTAGGTGCATGGCGGAGTAACTGAAAGTGACATTAAGAGGAAAGTAAATAGTGCCATTGAATTAGCTCAAATGAATCGTGGACAAAGAAGAACATTGGACACTGTCCTATTTTTTAATGAAGCAAATACTACGAGTGCAATTGGTTTGATAAAAGAGATCATGTGTGATAAAAGAATGGCAGGAAAAGCACTCAACTTGGAGTCTTGTGGATTGAAAATAATTGCGGCGTGTAATCCATATCGAAAGTAAGGATGACCATCATGTAGTGTTTCAACGCTTGGAATGTGTTGAAGTAAAAGTTTCTTGTATATTTTCAATAAGACTTTGCATGAGAATTATATTTATTTGTTTTCTTATAGACCTTCTTATGTTGAGGAACCTTTTGTGGATCCATGTTACTACACGCAAAGTCCAACACCTCCAAATCTAGTAGACCTGATGGTATACCTGCTATAGTTCTAAAGTCCTGTGCCCCTGAACTCGCCCCTGTTCTCAAAAAGCTTTTCCAGTTTTCCTACAATCTTGGTATTTTCCCTTCCTCTTGGAAACTCGCCCACGTTTTCCCTATTCCCCAAAAAGGTGACAAATCTGACCCTTCAAACTATCCCAGAATGCAACTATGGTATTTCTGCATGAATTTCTTCTCCAACCACATTGCTTAATAATGTCCTTTCGTATTCTTAGACATACGGACGAGATGATCAAGAAACTTGAATCTGCTGGCTTGGGCTACCACGTGAAGTCAGAAGATGCATCTGAAAAATTAGGTGTTTTTTCTTTGCTGATTCAGCAAAGTTTTCTTATCTTTGACTTTCTCAGTTATAGCTTTCCTCCACCATATTTAGAGCTTAGTTGATCATTACCTGAGTTTATTTCTGGTGACTTTCAATGATTAACAAAGTCTTGCAGTGTTCGGTATGCTTTCCACTACATGATCTACCACATCCTCTTCTCCGTACAACCATACGCGAAGCAATTCTGCCGGTAGATATGATGCATTTTTGATATAGCGATGGGTACAGCTTACCAGTGAACATTGTATGATGAGATGGAGGGGGCTTGCGCTGTCAATGCTCTCAGGGTTGCTATCATAGAAATGGAAAAGAAGCAGGAAAACCCTAAAAAGTCTTGGGTAATTTTCGAGGTAGTGCTTTGGCTGATCTACTTTAATGAGATCAATCAATAAATGGAGATAAAATATCTTTTTCAGTTTGAGAATGTTTGCTAAAATTTTTATTTCTTTTGGTGCATTGTAGGAAATATTCCACTAAGACAGCTTGTATACAGGGTTCATAAACTCCCAGAGAGCATGCTTCCGCTTGTATGGGATTTCGGACAGTTGTCTATTGAGGCAGAAATGCTTTATGCTGCTCAGATTGTTCATCGATACGTAAGTTAACACTAAAATATTTATAAGGCTTTGAACTTTGCTAAAATGCCCTACAGCTTGCTTCTTTCATAGAAACCAGGTGTATTTTCAAGAATGCCAAATATGCTACTGTTTTGTGCAGCACAAAGTCAATTTCAATTTTAATTGTCCATTGTCTTTCTGGTTTGATTTGAATTCCTTCCTTGCGATCGTTACCCCTTTCGTACGTCTTACAGGATCGTTGCCCTTTTCGCACCTGTTATCGTTATTACTATTGTTGTTTATATAATGTTCAATATGACTTGTCTGATATAGGACTTTCTTTTCTCATCTAATCTCCATTACAATTCTATTGATAGGCTCGTGAAGATAAGATACCAAACAATGAAGAGTTTATTCGCATTGTTGTGGGAACTCTTGCTGCATCGCAAGTTTACATGAGAGAGCAAAAGGTTGTGTACGCTTATTGGTCCTTGCTGTTAGTAGCTCTTTGAATAGTAAATATGATGATGTTTAAAGGTTCTACCAAGTCCCTATTAATTGATCTGGTTTTCTATCGAAACACTGATGTCTTTTTTCAAGCTGGCCATTTCTTATAGACACCAGCACGATGAAGCATGTCTTTCAATGTAAAAACTTGTCTGGTCCTACGCCTAAGTGCCAATTATCAAGTCAAAGCTTCTATCATGGTATCAGTTTCCTCATTAATGAATTTTTCAATTAAGGTTAGGATGGACAATTGTATGACACTGCACTGGAGAGCTTCTTTTCCTCCAGAAGTATGCAAAAATTGACAGCAAGCGGGTAATAGTTGAAGTGAGGCCAGACACTACTCATTATGTCATATCAAGTTAAGCTCACTTTTGAAGTTGTACTTACATTGGCTATGCTTCATGGTCATACCCTGTACTGCACGGTCTTGATATTACATTAATTGTAGACCGTATGCTCACTGTCTCTTGCAACTTCTTGTGAATGCGTGCAGACATTGCTACTTCTGATTTATTAAATGATATGATAAGTAGTAGCGACTGAATGTTCCAAATATTATTTGCTTTAATTTTAGGACGAATGCAGTTTCGTTAGCTTGAGAGATGTTGAAAGGGGTGTTCAAGTTCTTGCTTGGTTTTACTCAAAAATGGACTTGTTTTATCCATTGATCGAAGAGACTAAGAAGAAACTTAGAGCTTCTGATGATGATGATGAGGACGATGAAGATGAGGAGGATGATGAATGTTCAAATGAGAGCGAAGATGTATGAATACATTTGGATTTATTTAGTCTATTATTCTCAATATGCTTTCACTACCTTGCTTATGTTTACTCAAAGCTGATATTATCCTTCATGCAAAGCACGTGCTAAGCTTCTAGAGATAGAACTACTTTTCTTACAATCAGTTTACTGCAAAGTAAATCTTACAGCTTAGGGTTTTTCCCATATACAGACACATGTTGTTACATATGACGTATTGCCGTAGCTTTTATGTTTACTATTCCACGTCTTTAACTAAGAAACGTTTGATTTCTAGGAAGGATATGATGAAATAGACCATACAAGGCTTGCATTGGTTCTTGCTCTTAGCGTGTGTTATGCTGCACGCTTGGAGAAGAGGAATAGCTATTATAGAAGGGTGGCTTCTGAGTTCAAAGGGGAATTTGAACTTGAAGGTGGTTATGAAGAAATGAAAGAGGAAATATTTTTGTACGTATCCTCATTTGGTGAATGATATTTGCACATAGTAATTATTTTGTTAACTCTTTGCGATGGAGAGCTTACTACATTGTAGATCATTTTGTAAGGGAAAGGGCAAGACTACATGTTGTGTGCTTTTCATAAACTGCTATTCTTCTGAATCCTGAAAGATGGAAGAAACTAATAAATTGCTTGCATCCTTCTACATTTTGAATGATTGATGTACTCCCATGGTCTGTTTCGCATGCAGCTTTACAAATTTTCTTGCGATGACACTTACTCAGAGCTGCAAAGTCAAGAAAGCATCCTAATAAAGCTGTTGGTACCAAGTAAGGGAATGAGAGGCAGGAATCTAGAAAGTTCATCTTTTTTAGCGACCACCCTTATTTATTTGAACAATTATGCATCAGTATTTGTTATGCATTATTTAATTGTTTTCGAACCAAAATTTGAAGCAAGAGGGCTGTCGAGAATATCACCTCAATAGATATCAGAGAATTTTTGTCATTTTTTAGGTTTATTGGATATTCTTTCCTCTTCCAATACATGTTTGCCCATGCTCTCCTTCGGACAATTGGCAATTGGAACACTAGCCTGATTCTACCAATTGTTTGAAGAATTTTGTTGATTGAGAGTGGAAAATTCAAGCTGCACTTTACACTGCATGTGTCTAGCCCATGTAAAATTCTGTTGATGGTGTGATTACTACATATTCTAACTTTGCTTTTTAGCTGTCAACAGATGTTTGTGGACCAGCTACAGCTTGGTGAAAATATTGCAAAGAATACAGCATTGAGTGAGAATGTATTCATGATGGTTGTTTGCATTGAGTTGCGAATACCACTGTTTGTTGTAGGAAAGCCAGGTAGTTCCAAATCTCTTGCAAAAACTATCATTCAAGACAACATGCAAGGAGAACTGTCACATTCTGAAGTTTTCAAGCACTTCAAGCAGGTTTGTATATGTGGACAACAGGATCGTTTTCTTCATTGGTAGGGATGTTGATTGTGATACCCTCAGGCGCATCTGTAATGGACACTAATCAAACTTTGATATCATTACTATGAAATTGTCTAAGTAAAGCTTGCTTTCATGCTCTTGCTTGGATCTACTAGTACTGGGTCAATTGATATTATTTGCTAATTTTACTAACGGCAGGTGTATTTGTAATTGAAAGGAATCCTACATCTGTGGTATTGTAACAATTAAAGTATCTAAACACGATTTTAAATGATGGTAATGTTTATTGTTATTATGAAGAAAGAAAGTGGGTGTTCTCATAATTTTTTTTGCATCTACTACCTTTGCTTATCGATTTTATTATCATCTCTGATATCATTCCTTTGTAGATCTTAGTGTCCTCATACCAGTGCAGTCCTTTATCAACCGCAGAAGGAATTATCACGACTTTTAGGCAGTGCAGTCGTTTTCAAGAAGGCAAGGACTTGAATCGCTTTGCCTCAGTTGTTGTTCTTGATGAAGTAGGCTTAGCAGAAGACTCTCCGAGGATGCCATTGAAGGCTCTACACCCGCTGTTAGAAGATGGAACAGACGGCTCTGAAGACCTAACCATTGAAGGGACAGAATCGAAAGCCAGACGTGTGGCGTTTATTGGGATATCAAATTGGGCTCTAGATCCGGCGAAGATGAACCGAGGATTGATGTTAATTCGAGGCCAGCCAGATAGGAAGGAGCTTATTTCTAGTGCTGAGTATGGATCTCTTCCCATTAGTTTTCTCCATAGCTTAGAACATTTTATTGCCTAAATTTCTGCTAGTATTAAGCAGAAAAGATGAGCTATGTAAGTTAATAGTTTGTTTGAAATGAATAGGTTACTCTCAAGTGCCAAATAAATGGGAGTCCTAATAAACTGGGGGGTCGGAAAAAATTCCTAAATTTAATAAACGGGGGGTCAAAATATACAGAGGGTTCAGACTGAAAATCTGCTTTAAAAGATTATAAAGCGCTGGAAAGAACAAAAATAGGTTGTCAGAAAGCATAAAATTGAAATATGTAAAGAAGTACACTATTTCGCTTTGAAAATTGGGCGTAAGTAAAACTATCAAAGAAAAGAGCTGAAATGAGAAGGTCGTTAAAAGGTCAATGTCCTTAAATATTGATAACCGGGGAATCGTAATAAGGTCCGGGGGTTGGACATAAATCGAAAAATTCATAAGCGGGGGGCATTTATTTGGCACCTGAGAG
>OLMO02000238.1:10549172-10567815 GCA_900291935.2 Cassiopea xamachana | reverse complement strand
TTTGTTTGCTGGTTCCCATTTTCCTCTGCAATTAGAGATAAGTTGACGTCGATTATGCAGGCCCATATTAGGGACGGTATGTAGATGCTAAGGATGGTATAAAATTGAAGATGATAGAATCTTCTTCTGTATTTATTTTCAACATTGTGAGTTGTAACTGCTACTTTGAATCCCAAATTTCTGTTAATGGTTCATATAATATAATAATTAGTGCATGAATGTTAAGTGGCCAAGACTTAAGCAACGCTACAATACAAGGTAAAGAAATTTTCTTTAATAGTTGAAGTTAGTGTAAATACATAGCTGCATAATAGGGATGATTTGTGTCACATTCGTAGTTTAGTTTTCCTCAATGTCTTATATCAATCTTCAGATTAGTCTTTCCTGCATTTTGTTTATGAAATAGATGAAATTGTAGAAGGAATTTGATTCCAGATGCAAGTTTGGCTTTAAGTTAGATTTCATAGTTTAGTTGATCGAAATTCATTCCTTTTTTACTCCATGAATTAATCTTTTTTCAACTGCATGGACAAATAGCTCTTTGCACAATGTTTATGCTTATTATCTAGGTCTTTTTAGACTTCCCAACTGCTAAAGCTATCTTAAATGTTATTTTGATCATCTCTCTATTTCTACAGACCAATCAAGTGATGCTAATAGGATTATTCGAAATATACTGAAACAATCTCGCACTGGAAATGCTTTGTTGAGTCTGTCTCCGAGACAATTGAAGTCCTACGTTCATGACCTTGTCTTTCTTGATTATGATGTAAACAGTGAGGAGCATGAGGTACACTATGTAGTTGATTTTCATCACATTTGCTGTCATAACAAACTGGGAGCTAGCTTGTTTTTATTCTGAATGATGCCTACTCTTTAATTGGCATCGTTTTGGAATGCTCCAATTGTTGCATGAGCTCCCCCCTAGTTATTAGTTTAGCTCTACACTTCTGACTTCATTTGATGAGATCGAATCTTAATCGTTGTGCAAATATTGTGCAGTTATTGAGATACAGTTGAGAATAGACTTACCATATACTTAAATTAGTGTAAGTTATAACTTTCAAGTTGATCTCTTCATCAGCGTTCATAACAACTAGACTTTTTGGGGACAATGTAGCATAGTGTACTAAAGAATGTTGTGAGCTAGATTTATTATCACTGTATACATACATCGTGATGAGTTTAGTTAAAGGTAGCCCTAGAGATGTTTGAAGTTCCAATTTAGCGAAGCCTGCTGTAATATTAAGTTCATGATTGCCTACGGTTGTGAATTTCGTAGGATTCAGTCTTATATGGCATGGCTTGCACAATTTCCACAAATCTATCTTTTATTATAATACATAAAAGACCCAATTGGCGATTATATTATTGGCCATTTTAATGCAATAGGTGCTAACTTTGCCTGAACAAATCTAGGAATAACTTCCTAATTGGTGATTTAACATAGGCAAGGGTGTCGCTACCATGGTTTTTGTTATTTAACGATCTATTTTAGTTGATTGCTGCATCCATAATGTCCCGTGCAAGGAGAAAGAAAGAAAATGTTGAAGCAGTATCAATTGACATTGTGGATATTCATATGATTATTAGCCAGCCTGCATTCCGTCAAAGAATTCAATGCTTCCTGTTGATCGTAGCATTAATGAAAGATATTGCAACTGAAGTCATGAGATTCGTTGAAGATAGTGACGACATAGTGAGTTGAAATTGTTTAGATCTAGACAGTTTTCTTTATCTTCTGATCTTATTAGTAAGCATTCTGAAGTATGATCTGTGTTGATGTGCTATATCATTCGCTTTTCAATTTTTATATTCATCGCTAGGTAGTGGATGCTCTAGCATTGCAAAAGGGCTTGGAGAGACTTATACCGCAAATGGAAGATATTTTAGATACACAAGATAGATTTGTTTGGACTGCAAATGTACAAGAAATTAAACTTGCTGCCAACCAACTTCTGAGTCTGTTAGATGCTTACGAAGACGATTTCTCAATCTCAGCAAAGAAGATTCTTAATGATGCAAGGTTTGTCCATGCCGAACACTTCTTTTGATCGCCACTTGTATCATTGAGAAAATTATCAGGAACTTCACATATCACCATCATTTTGATAGGCACCCGTCATTTGGGTTTATTCAACATATTATTCCACAATCTCCGCTTTCACTCAAAAGTTATCTTACCATACCCTTGACTTTTCTTTATTGCTAGAATCACATGGACACGAATCCAACTTTTGAAGATTTTTATTGAGCATGTTTGCCCACCTGGCATACCATGTATGAAAACAGATATCACAGCTGCATTGCAGTTCCTTGAGGTAAGAAGCAGAACATACTAGGAATATTGAGTTTTTATATAGTTGGCTTTTATCCTTTTCACTGTATGTTTATCTTGTATGGTTGTGACTGAGTTCATTGAACTGTAGAAGTTACGCAACTAATACCAAAGTATTAGGACAGTGCACAGTAGTCAGACTATAGCAGAAGCTCAAAGCCATTTAGAGACAACACTTTTCAGGATGTCTGCCCGATCAGGAAATTTAGGGAATAATCAAAGGTACATCTAGAAACATTTCGGGAGTTATCAGGGAAATTATTTGTCTTTTTCACTAGTTGATCGATATCCTAATAAGCTGAAAACAAGCAAGAAAAATTAATTTGGTAAATAGTTTCCTTTTTTCTTGATAGAGTTATAGCGCAACTTTGTTCTTAGAAAGACTAAAATATGCTTAGAATAGGCTTGCATTTTAGTAGACATTGTGTGTGGAATGTGCTCAGGATCTTATGAAATCATGGAAAACAGGTAAATATTAGGTAAAAAGTCAAGATAATACCAGGGAAAATGACTTCCCTGATTCGGCAGACACACTCTCTCTGTGCATATTTATCTTGATAAGAAGTCATAAATCTGCTGCTTGAACGAGAAATTATGCCTCGGTACATTGAAGGAACCAAAGATTAGCTTGAAGAATGTATCATCCAAGGTTTTCATGGAATTTCTTATATTTTTCTTGCTCATTAAGTTCATTAATGTTACACTCTTTTTTCATAAGCATGCTGGTAAATTGGGCTTAAGCTCTATATGCTAAAGATTTTCCCAATTTTAGCCTGAAATTATGCTTCAAGTATGATTAATTTCAAAACTAATTTCATGGTCTGATATGAATACTGATATATTTGCAATGTTGCTCGTCGTGGCTATCATTCTCAAAAACATTATTTCATGCAAAATGCTGTTTCCTATCACGTAAACTCGTTCTTTGTGTTATACTATTTTTACACTTGATTTGGGAGTAAATGGAAGAGAGGCAAAAAATTCCGAGGCTGGTAAATTTTCTTATTTTCTGCTTATTTGTTAAACATGTAAACTTAAGTATGCTTATAAGCTTTATGCTTATTTAAACAATGAATTTATGATTGTGTTATCATGCTGTCTCATCGTTTTATCATTGTGCTCATTCTGTATTGCTATTTTCCCGCTATTTGTTGAAATGCAATTTTTGCAAGCTTTTTCATCCAATTTCAGGCTATAGAGTTTATTGATGATGAAATGACATCTGCATCGTCTTGGCAAAAAATTGAAACGACCTTAGTTCAGTTAGATGACATGGCACAGTCTTCATATTCAAATGATCGGTATGTTATTTAGTGGTTGTGACATAACATGTTCCTTGATAAGTAATTTGGTGATTAGAGTACATATGCGCTGCAGATGATGATGATTGGTTGAAGAACAATAAAAAGTATTGGATGGTTTCTTGCACGCTGTTTATCAAGCAGCTTTTGGAGGCCCGGTCGAAATACCGTACTGCCTCGATTAAGCACCCAGGTGATTATAGAATTTTTAGCTGCGAAGATGGGCGCTTATTTGAGGGGGCGCTTGTTTATTCACATGATTCTAAATGCATCTCAAATCAAATGAAAGGACAATAAATAGCGAGAAAAGAAAAAACTTGAAGACTGTAGTTGTTAGCAAACGAATTAAGAAATTGGCCTGGTGGTTCCAGGCAGGTACATAACATTGACAAGTGGTATTAAATTTGCATGGTGTTATGATATTGCTTCAGAAGTTCACTGTGAGACTTTTAATTAAGTTTCCCCTGAATCTCAGACTATCTTAGGAGCAGAATGATTGCACCCATTACACCCATAGAGTTAAGTTTTGTTTTTGTTATTTCATCCAGGCTAGAGCAGTGGTTAGATGTTACTTTTGATACCAAGTATTGATCTAAAGGAAAACGGGATATCTGGTATTAGTGCTACTTCTTGGTAAATTATTGGCCAAAACTTTGCCAAACATGAGTCAAATCTTTGGTCACTAGGATCAAAGAAAGATGTGGGGAGGAGGTGTGAAACCCTCCCCCAATGTTTAGGGAGTGTGACACCCTCCCCAATGTTGTCATATTTTTTGATAAATTCTGTAATATTTTGTTCCATTCGGTAAACTTCAATATAGTGACTGTTTTTGTAATGGTTGGATTTGAGGTTTCTTTAAGGTGGATGTCCACATTCTGGAGCAATGAAATAAATTTTTCAAGCATTTTTTGTTTTTGGTTCCAATTGGTAGGGAAACAATNGCTCAATCTATTGATTTCCCTTTGAAATAATCAATTTTTTGTAAAATGTATGTTGTTTTTGTAAAAAGGTGGACATCCACCTTAATATAAGCACCTTTCAAGATGGGACAGTAGTGAAAGTGAAAATGGGCGTGGCTTCATTATCCAAGCATCTGAAAAGCGTGGTATCCTATACCCTTCGCAATTATACACCCCTAATAATTTTCTCCTAAATCCGTCCCTGACTAAGACTCACCGAACAATTGCTTCTCATATTGTAGGCTAGCTTTGCTTTTCAAAATGGCTAATTGCACTCTAGGTTGGAACTGGGTACACTATGTTGTATGGATGTGAATGAAAGGCAAATAGGCCTAAGAGCCCACTATGAACTAAGACGTGACTTCCTTCCTGAAGAGTTTAGAAATGTTACCTTTGTATAGTTTATTGTTTATTATTTGTCTTATCATAATCGCTTCATTAAAACGATTATGCGTAGTTATTTTGACAGTATCTGAGTCATGTTCACACAGGTATATTAAATATTATTGTACGTAAAAAAGCGACAATCGCTTCGAGTCTTCGGTACATGTTTTGGATTGGATATTTTTTGGGGATGCAGTAAGAGTGCAAGTAATGTTTTCATTTCCTTTTTAGGGAAGTTGGTGACAAACTAGGATCTTTCAAAGACAGGAGTATGTCATTCTTTATGGAAGCTGTATCGACATTTCTGTTTTCATCAACGAACCGTGCAATAAAAGAGGATGTTATTGAATTGATGATGTCGTACGTAACAACAAAAAGCCGTGAAACCAAAGAGTTGACCCCGTTCTCTGATTATAAGGTGGATTCTACGCCTACCATAAGATCATTCCTTGTGCAACAGCTTCTAAAAGTGAGGTGAGCTGCTATTTCGAGTTTGTTTTTATGCTCAGTATGTCCTTTCTTACATGTACGTGCAGTTTTTAGTATTTCAGAGAAGTCTTTTCCTCAAAATACCTTTCTATTGTTGTCTTTCATTTATGATATTGCATTATTCCTCACACTTATTGAAATTATATTGAACTGATGTTGTCTATTTTTTGTGAAATTCTCCTGTAGAGCTGTCTCAGCAAAATTGATGAGAATGTTAGCTACTTTTTTCTTTAAATATAGAAACTGTGAACGCATAGGGAAGTTGTTATGACTTAATTGAAAATGACTAAAGTAATTAAAGATTAGTGAACTCTTTTTATAGAGTCCATGGAAAAATGGCAGAACAGTTTTTGCAAATTTACTTAGATGAAAGTAACTATTCACGAGAAGATGATAAAGAGTCCCGTTTGGAGCTTTGCTTATTGTTGATTCATTGCTACGAGGTAAGAAATTTTTTTTTTATTTGGCATTACATTCATCATGGCAATTCTTATTGTCTCAGTTACCACATCGGCCATCATCATTACGAGAACATAATGCGAGTACTTTACTCCAAATTCTCTCGCCCTCTCTACCTCTAGAACGCTTCTCTTTTGGTTAGGACATGGCGCTGTTAACCACCAACTTCAACTCCCAGCTCAGTTTATATTGCATTTTATCCTTTTGTGTATCCCTGCCATTCAATTTAGTCCTAGAACTGAGTCAATATCAGTTTTCAATTCATTTTCTTGATACATTTGTAACTTTCTCTTTTTAATTCTGATATCTTCATTGGTTTCTATTCCACTGAACGTTGATTTTAGCCAAGATGCACTTCCAAAATATGTCATATTAATTCACGCTATCGTCTTGATCCAATATCATTTCTTTTCAATAAAATATCCTGACTAAGTTGCTTTTTTGAGCTATTTTACTTTGTTTGAACTGTCTTGTGGACTGCTATCGATCTTACGGCTTGTGTCGAATGTAATGGTAGTTAGCTATTTTATGCACAAACATTTGCATGTTGAATTATCGTTATTATCAATATATTCAAGAGAATTCAATTCTCTCTGAAAATCAATCCATTTGTAGTTAGAACGAACCATATTACCTATTTATTACCTATATGTAAGAAGACTGTTAAAACCATGTCTTTGTCGTCAATTATTTGTCACTATCTAATGGAGAAACATTCTTTATCAGGATTTCAAAATGGCAGACATCAGTAAGATTCCAAGGCAAAGCAGCCAGCTTGAATATGTTTGTCGTCTGGCACGTGATTGTCCAGACCTTCCGATGACCATTAGTAACATTGATACATTACGCCAAATTGCATACTTTCGGGTGTTTATCTGTAAAGTGGTTGAAGTTGCATATTGCGATGTGATTGAGAAGAAATACAGCAGCGAGCACAGAAGAAAATTAGAGGAGTTATACAGCCTGTTGCAATCTACTTGCATAGAGGAAGACAGCCGTAATTTAAGAGAGTTCTTCTTACGACAGTTTATTAGAAACTTTGGACTCATTATGTTGAAGCAGCTTATTGCTGTCGAGAAATTTCAGTGGCTCTGGCCAGAAGAAGACAACGAGGTTTGTTGTTTAATCAACTACTTTGGTATTAATGTAATTTTTATTATCAGATTGGAAGTTTTGCTATTTTTGAGTCACTTCCTAACACGTCTTGCACATACACCTTGATTTACGTTCGGATACGTTGCTCTGTTTTAAAGTATCTTATGATGTTGATCTTTAATAGCTTTACTCATTTCTAGGACATCTGTACATCTGTATGTATAACAAAGCAGATTTTACTGCAATATAAAAATGCATTCTTTTCTTCATTTCATTTACTTCTGAGAAAAATACTGCATTTCAAAGCATTCCATTGAACTCTAGGCACAGAATGAGCTCCACGACAGGTTTATTATTTACGGAGATACTTACAAGAATCTGAGAGAAAAGATTGGTGAAGCAATGCTGAAAGAGGATGTTGCAGATCTCGACATTTCTGATATCGTATTGTTTTCTTTTTTGATACTTAGTAACTATGTGGTAGATGAAATCTCTTTAATTCACATTGAAAAGTTTGTTAAGTAGCACAGTTTTGTGACACACCTATTTCTATAAGCTAAGGAATAACAGTTGATAATCAATTGCTTCAATCATCATTACTTTTAGATGATTCGTGGTTATGAGTTGAGATAATTACTTCATACATAATTTCGATGGACATAGCTGTAATTTGAAATGCTTCTGGGTGATTGAAGCCTACAAGTTAATGTATATTTACACGCATGTGGACATCATTCATTCTTGGGTATATTTTTGTAGATTTTTCTTTTTACACATAATTGATTTTTTGAATAGCATTTAAAAGTAGAAGCATTTTTTGTATCTTAGAAGACTTAGTGTGAATGAAAATAAATTTCTATATGGTTTCTTTTTGTAGAACGAAGGTGAACCAACTGCATCTCAGATCGAAGCTTTTGCATTGTTGGCTTTATATCGAGAAGTTACAACTCTATATTTAAAAGATGCTCCGGATCCAACTGTAAGAATAAATTTTTTACGTTTCAGTGTTTATAGCGAAGTAGTTGATGGCAATATGGACTATGGTAGCAATAAGCTAAATAAAGGAAGAATATAGTGAATTCTATTTTGTTTGATACACACTATGATTTTATATAAGTGGTGTTTGTAGCAGTCCTAGTGTCTTTCCTTCAGCACTTGATATTTCTCAGAGAGCAAGGAGTATTATTCTCAGATCCAACTGAGTGAGCAATTTTTGCTGTTTTGCATCCTGCCTGTCCTTCTAGTATAGACTTTATTGAATATTCTTGTTGAGATGTGTGGATGATTGATCTACTCTTGCTAAGTTGTGGTTTTGATTTTGCTGTCAACCAAGGGAGTTTTCTGTTTTGATTGTCTACTGACCCTCTTACTTTTTTCTATTATTTTTTTGCAATCACTAGAAATTTGTTCTATATGGAATGTTATATTTTGTAGCAGGTATTTTCTGTTCTTTCATTTTTGATAGGTAGCAGTTACTGATTTTGATCTCATATTGTCAAAGTGCTTTTCTTTTTTAGTTATGTGATAAGATTTTGCAGCATTTGATTTCGAATAGTGCAATCAAGAATCAGGTATGTTCTGCTTATCAAATGATCTCAGCATTGCAAAAGTATCTTCATTATAATGAGCTGTTACTTATGAACATGATGGTTTAAGATTAACTTTACACTTAAAAGCTAGTGATTAAAATGAGTCAGTTAAAAGTTATGGAGAGAGCGATAGAAAATGAAAATCCAACCACACAATGTCAGTCATCTCATTAGGTAGAGTTTACCCATTTTAGAAGTGAGGTCAACCAAAACTAAAAAGAGGTTTGTTCAATTTAAGGCCTTGCATCTAAAAATGTTGATAAGCTCTCTAAGTGAAGTATTTCTTACTTAAACAGAGGATAGCAAGAATGCTTGTTGAAAACAAACAGGGGGATGGATTTGATATGCTGAAATGCAGCCCGCAATTAGAGCAGCAGAATGCAGAATTAGCAGAGATTGTCATTCATGCCCAAATCGTGTTTTCACTGAAACCCAACAGCCTCTTGTTGCAACCACTTGCACTTCTGGCAACCAATCCCAGTGCTATGCTTGTAAGTATGTTCACCATACTTAATTGAATGGATCATTGCCTTATCCTCCCTTTCATTCCTTTGCCAAAGCAGGTATTTCTAGTTTATAACGATCTCTAGTATAAAACCACAAACACATTTGTACGACACAGTGACATTTTTGGAAAATAGTCATGTATTTACATTCAATTACTTTCAAATGTTATTGAGGCTTTGTGATTGAAGATTACTTAGGTGTTTAAGAGGAGGTTAATGTTTTCAGTATTGTAATGTTTTCTTCTGTTAGAATGCATATTTGCCAACAATGCCATCTGATCATTTAGAGAGTGTGTTTGATGCTGGGAAGTGGCAATTCTATGGTGTGTATTCCATCATGCTCATTACTATTATCAGTATATCTTGCGGTATTGATCAAGATTTATCTGGGATTCTTTCATCTTTATCTTTTTGATTGTCCTATATTTCATATCTCATGGTTGATTGTATCATTTATCTGGCATCCAACTTACTAGATTACTTCATAATTAATCAGATTTGCTTATCTCATTGTAGAATGTCCAAATGGTCATCCATATGTGATAACAGAGGTAGCTATTCTGTAATTCGTTACTTCTTTCATTTATTTTACATACTATTTAATTTTGAATCTTGTGTCGCATAATTAAGCGAGTATTAGTATTACGTAGGTGGTTATGCTGAATCTATTGCATAAGTTCGTGAACCTGGGCGTCCTTTCTACATATGCAACATAATGTATGTACCTAAAATGCTTTATCGTACAACTACCATTATATGGAACCATCTCAATTTTGATAACATACTGCTAAATCAATTTGAATATTTATGAGATCTGGAATGAAAATCTAAACCACGTGGCCATATTGTAGAATCCTTAAAGTCCATTCCTATGTTAGTTTTGTATTCAGGATATTGTGTTTTTTGATTTCACGTTTCAGATAATATTCACAAAACTCGTTTTCCTTGTCTTCCAAATGAGAAAAAGGTTATGTTGCTTGTTGGATGCTTATTTCGGCAATGGAAAGAATTGGCCTTCTGTTCTAGTCTTCGCGATACAAGAAAATTATCTTTTTATTCTCGACGCACCATCACTCTCGCGAATGGGAATTATTCATTCGGACATGATCCTCTTTATTGTGTTGATGCTTGTTCCCTATCCTAATAAAAGGTTCCTAGCTACACGTGGCATACTAATATATACGTCCTAAAACTGAAATTGACTAAGATAAATTATCATAATTAATGCAAATACTACACTCTTGGACTTTTCTTCAATCTTAAACATGACAGAGAATTCTTTTAGTTGCAATAAATTGAAGAAAAACAGAAGTATATTCTAGTAAGGCGCATGCAGATAACAGGAATTTTGTGTACCTATCAGGAAATTTTGAATAGGTGTCGATCAAAGTTGAATAGAACTTGTTAAGGAAAAACGTTTGGAAAGAACGCATGTATGTCAAATACTTTAGGACCTCAATGAAGGAAATTTGGACCTTTGATTGTCTTGAGCATTCGTTTGACCTTGAATCCATTTTTGCACACTAGTGTGGAAGACCTTATCAGCTATACAGGTGCCCTGAATGCAATGCTCAAATTGGTGGTGAAAATCATAATTTAACTGCAGGAAATGCCCATGCACAAAGGTATGTTTCAGCAACGGCATATAATCGTATAATCATAGACGTATTTCTAGAACAAAGTCAAAGCAGTATTCATTTAAACCCGTAGTTTTGAATGTTACTCATAGCTATTGTACATTTCTCGAGAAGGGCAATTATATACTTAAGCAGTATTTCCACATTTCTGGCCATCATAAAATTAGTGCATTCCCTTGAACAGAAATCAAACATTCCTAGATTATTACCTCGTTAAGCACATGTAGTCTTAAGCAGAACATATCCTTTATGGTAGTAAATTTTTAACCTGTTTGTGTAATAAAATGGCTTTTTTAAGTGAATAAATTTTATATGAATACTGGCATTCACTTACGTCTATAATGATAAAATTTTGGAAGTGTAAGACAAAATGTATGAAAGGTAAATATTGTTATAATTCTTTGTATCTATAATGTGTATAAAAACTGACTTTTGTTGGAAAATGAGCTATTGAATTACTTCAAATATTATAGAGACTTCAGCATCAGTCAGTCTTTAGCAAATTGAGTATCACAATCATTTCTATTTAGCTTCGGAGTTTTATCGATCTAGCAAATCTTTATTGTTATAGTTCTCATTTACATCAGGCGCATATAAAAATTCACAATTTTCTAATTATAAAGTTTTATCATTAGTATGAATTCCTATAAACATTTTGTTATATTTCATTGGCGTAGATCTGCTTAGTAAATTGCAAATGCTTCTTTTCATTTAGAGTTGATCGCACCAAAACAGGGTATATTTTGGGAAACCCCGGCAACAGAATTGACTTTCCAATAGCCGAAAGGGAATTGCAACCTGATTCCCATTCATTGCTAAGTGTTTTGTTTCATGCTGCATTGCTTCTTGGCGCCTGCACAGATTCAAATGTAAGTTTGCTACAAACAGTGTTCTAGTTGCTACTTAGTGGTCATTTTAATTGTATTGCTATGATGTTCTGAAATGAAGTAGTTTAATAGATAAGTGGCATAGCGGCCCTCTTTGATTGCCAAAGACTTTTTCTTTTCCTACACTGAACGACCAATTCTCTTACTTACAGCCTATTGACTTGGATGCTTGTTAAATTCCTTCAAAAGTAGTTTTAGAATCATATGAATGCTTTTTTTATTTCTTGTTAGGCTGTTAATCAAATGATCCATCCACAACACAATGCTCCTGACGTTCGAACGTTTGTTTGGGAGCATTTACAAATCAGTATTAAGGTTCTTGCGAAGTCACTTGGAAGAAGCGTAGAAGAAACCACAACATTTGTACACCTGGTGCTAAAGAATATGCTAGAAGAGGACCCTGCAAACACTAGTACGTCAAGTTTATGTAGAATTTTAGTTTTATATGTAGAATTTTAGTTTTATTTTACTCAACTTACATTACCGTTCCTTTATCACTCAAGGAATTTCATCTTGATCGACTAGTATTTTAATGCTTGAAAGGATGGTGTCTACAAAAAGAAACCCATTCGTTATTTTTCCTATTAGGAGAGTTATTAAGGAATCTGATGCTAATAATATTTTCTAGACGAGAACTTTGGATCGCTTGGCAGTAAGGAATGTCGAAATGAATGGGAAGAGAAGTTCAGCATAAGAGTTTTATCGCCTTTACTATCTGTAAGTGCTGGTTCAATGCTTTATATGTTGTAGGATATACACCTAGCTACCACAGAAAATAAATTATGATTCTGCAATTTGGTTGCATATTATACAATAGTGAGTGATGTATGCTTGGAAGAAATCCAGCACACTCAACATAAGGCAAAGAAGCCCCACCATTATATTTTAGCTTATAGTTTTTACTGGAGGGCCCCTCGAAACCCAGCTATGCTGAGGGGCAACCCTTCCAAAACACGTACAAATGAAATAAGGTATTGCTCCAAAGTAACAGACTCTGAACAAAGAATGCTTTAATTTTCTTTGTATCCTCTTGGTAATTGTCTAGCACGTCCGAATCTTGTCAGAGTAAACAACATCGGATAGGGACCGAAAGGTTAACCAAAATATATAGCCAGATGCGGATACATGTGACAGGATACGTCTAATTGGCCCCAAGATTGGCATACTCTTGTTGTTTCTTGCTACTGTGAAGCTTTGTATGTTTTCCTTAGCTTTGTTTATGCATAGACTAGATTCAAAGCTATGCTATTTTTTTAGCAATGTCTCTTTTCATTTTTAGAGTGTTGGTACTGCAATAAACTCCGCCCAAGGAAAAATAGTTGATGATAAGCGATTGGGTAATATTTTCTTGCTGACAACAACTGTTGCTCACCATTTTATGTTTGCTAATTCCATCAATGACTTTTGAAAAGGAATTGAATTTTTACTTCTTGTGGAAACATCTGAGTCGAGAGATGGTGCCAGTACTGTATGCTAGTAAGCAGTATGACTAGTATGCATGAAGAAGCTTGTAATAAAATCTCTTAATTGGTGTATGGTTTCGATAGAGATTATTATGTACGGTAAGTATGATTTCGAGAAGTAGAGTAGGGGATTCAAGCAAAGCACAGGGACAGAGAGTTGAATCAAATGTGGCCAAAGCTGGGCAGGTAATTGGGAGAAATAGAACTTGTCAGTAAATCATTCAACTGTCGTTATTTTCTACTCATGTATTTTGCCTTAGATGGATATGGTCGTTTTTGTAGCCTCGAATTCACTAATGAAGCGACTGTATGAGCAGGATTTGGCTGATGAGGAAACTGACCTAGACAGACATGCTTTTGATTATGTGCGATTCTGGCGCTATAGAGTGCCAATTACTGTGTCTCATCTTCAACGCTCATTGCAAGAGTTCATAGCTAAGCATGGCAAATCTACATGCCATATCCTGCAAAAATTTCTAGACAAGGTTTGTTTGTTTATGTCTGTATCTGACGATTCATGAAAGTCACAATGAATGCTGTAGATATGTACTATTGTATGCATAACTTCTATATACAACATCTCATTGGCCTGTGTTATTGTTTCATGAATGAAAGTCAAATGTCCTATACAGTCAAAATACTTAGTACTTATTTTTAAATATAACCATAAGGACATCAAGAATGAATTTCTCTTCTAGGTGGAAGTTTTGAACTTAGTGAAGAATTTGCCAGACATTGTTAGATTGCAATACATTATGTTGAGACGGCTTAGCAGACAGCTTTCAAGTGAATCTGCAATGAAGGAGACAATCAAGAAAGTCATATCTGAACATTTTAAAGGTGCATATTAGTCGTATTTGATTCCAAAAACAGCTCTTGGTTTTATTAATGTTGTTGCAGTTTTTGCGGAATATTTATTTTGCTAGCTTGAAGAGAGAAATCAGTAAATATTTCATCCTTCCATCATCTTCTTTGATCAAGTGGTCCCTGATTCTGATTTTAGTTCCTTAAATGGTCATTCAGCGTCTACCCTACTGGTAACCCTCATTAATAGCTGTACTAAGCACGGCATATTAATTTCATCAATTCTAGTCTAGGTTTGATATAACGTATGTTGGATCTTGATCATTTCAGGTCATTTGAACAGGAATTATTAGTTTCATCTTTGCATAGAGCCATTGCAATGGGAGAAAATAACTTGAAAAGACTTTCATCTGTGCAGTGGTAGCCAGGGACTTCGTGATAGCCCTTTGGTTGGGGAGTTTAAAGTTGAACTTGCCTGATTTCCAATTTATTATAGCAATGCTCTTTGGCTAATTACATTCGGTAGGGAGCAGTAGAGCAAACATGACAATCACAAACAGTCAATGTGTTGGACATTCTCTCATGCCAATGTCTATTGTAGGGCCCACCATGGTTTAAGCCTTTGAAGAAATTTTCAAATTCCAAATTTTCAGAATAAAGGTTCTCAGAAGACTGGAAAGCACTATTTTGTAAATGGCTTTTGTAAATACAGTTCTCCATAGGCGAGCCATATTAATAATCTTTTATTCAGAAGTTTCAGGTGTGTTAGATATTCTTTTATATCCAGAGTCTACTACAGGGCCCACCATGGCTGTTGCCGGAGAAAAAATTTCAAAATAAAGGTTCTTAGAAGGCTGTAAAACGCTATTTTGAGATTAACTTTTGAAGATACAGTAAATACTTTCTTTAGCTATACGTTTCAATCGTTGTACAAGCATTATGTAGCCTTCAATTCTTCAAAATTACCTGATGTTGATGATGTAATTACCCAATTTTACCTGAATTTTCTCAAGTTCTAAAAGTTGGGGTGTTGCATACCCAACACTCCCTGGTCACTAAGTCCCTAGTGGTAACTGCTGGTTCACAGATGATTTTTGAAAACCACCTGTCCGTGACTAGAGGGCTGTAAGTTACATGAGCGACTAATAATCACGTAATTGTTGAGAAAATGCTGAGTTGCTGCTGGAACATCATTCTTCAAGAAAACGTAATGTCTAATGATAATTGATATTTTGTTATATTAATGATTATTGAAGGATACTGAAACTGCCAAGTCAGTCAAAAATAGCTCATTCCTAGTTTCTTTTTGTATCTGCAATAGGTAAATACAAGCAGGAGATTGACAAGCTTTTGAAGATCTATTACGCAACTTGGAGAGCATTGAAGGCTACTCTTCTTTCTCATGGTAGGACTTTGTTTAGGCCACTTGTTTATGTCTGTGTGTTCTGATTAGCTCATTCTCTTAGAAGACTCTTATTAGAAATTTGAGTCTATTTCCACTTTATCCGATTTTCTCTGTTGTAATAGCCGGTGTCCTCTCGTCTTTTTGAAGGACTAAAGAACTTGATTGCTTTCTTTATGTTGATACACTGAAGTACTAGTGGAATGAATTGCTTGTATTGGTTGAGCTTACTGTGATTACTGCATTTGTTTCGCTTGTTTTATTATTCAGTTTTTATCTGTCTGACAAGGTTTAGGGAGTATGAAACTTTGGAGTGTTTGGAATTTGTTCTAGTTGCTAGCAAATTACATGAGTTTCCTGTTCCATCCATTTCTTATTTTAGATTCTTAGCATACAACTATAATATACCAATCAAACTATATTTGACAGTTTAAAATATTCTTGAGATAGCAGTGCATATGAAGGAATTGTATGAGATGAATTATTTAAGGAGGAACTCTTTCATTAGTTAAACTGATCGAGGAAAGAGCAGCCTCTTTGTGCTACTACCAGGATCTTCCTTATCGCTGACATGCTTTATTTTTACTATCGCCTTCATGAAAACCTTGCTTAGAGTCAAGATGCATGCTATTATGAACCCTTAAGTGCGTTATATTGTTTTTATGTTCTATATTCACAGGAATGCTATCTCAATCTGATGACAGTGAGCTTACAGGCAACTCTCCCATCGGATATTTGTTGCCATCAACCANTCCATCCATTTCTTATTTTAGATTCTTAGCATACAACTATAATATACCAATCAAACTATATTTGACAGTTTAAAATATTCTTGAGATAGCAGTTCATATGAAGGAATTGTATGAGATGAATTATTTAAGGAGGAACTCTTTCATTAGTTAAACTGATCGAGGAAAGAGCAGCCTCTTTGTGCTACTACCAGGACCTTTCTTATCGCTGACATGCTTTATTTTTACTATCGCCTTCATGAAAACCTTGCTTAGAGTCAAGATGCATGCTATTATGAACCCTTAAGTGCTTTACATTGTTTTTATATTCTATATTCACAGGAATGCTATCTCAATCTGATGACAGTGAGCTTACAGGCAACTCTCCCATCGGATATTTGTTGCCATCAACCAAAGACAGTGGTAGACGAGCATTGTTGATTGTGAGGTGTCTGGCTGAAGCTCACAATGAAATTGTTGTAGAAAGAAGAAAGATCCAGGGTGATCAAACAAAGTATGAAAATTGCTTTTCTTCGTAGGCAAATACCTTATGAGTATTTCTTACCATGCAGTATCTGTGTCATGTTTACCATTTGTTTTATTTGTGCCAATTCTGCTATTTGTGCCAATTTGATAGCATTCAAATCTGAAGCATCTTTTATTTGATTCAAATCTCACCCAGACTTTTCTGATACTTAACATTTGCATTCTTTCCAATATTTTTGTATCTGAAGCCTTTTGTTGAATTTTTTTACTTCACAAGTGAAACACTTTTTACCTCTGTTGCATTATCAGTTGCTATGAGAGCTCTTGAAGATAAGAGATAACTCAAGTTGCCTGTACTGCTTCATTTGTAGTCGCAGTAGAGCACCATTTAATTTTTCAATAAAAAGGCAATGATTGTTTGCACTAGATTGCACTTTCTCGGCCATTTCGCTTATAAATGCATGAGTACACTGCGCTACGCGATTTTGCAAGTAAACTGATTAGAACGAGTTTGATAATTGGGTAATTAAGAGTCTTTTAAAGTGCACCCTGTATAAAGTACTTGACTATGATGACTTAAAACAGGCTCTTGTCTGCCATAGTACTATGCGTATCATGCTGTCGCAAAATGTAAGTATGTGTATATGATAACTTGCATTTCTTTTGCAGAAGCAAAAGTGTACCCACCCAGGACGCCACTTTGCACCATCTTGTTGCTTTTGATCATGACATGGACCTGATACCAATGCTCTACGCTCATTGCTCATATTCCTTAGAGATTGGAAAGGGTACCACTATTGATTATAACTTTCTTGCTCTGGAGAGACAGATAGTGACAACGTTTATTGCAGGAAAACCAATGCTTGATGTTGGGGTGAGTTACTCTGAAGTAAAATTTTTACATAGTGCAAGGTATCATTTACAGTTTGAGCTACAGTAAGCCTTCAATTGAAATTCTCTGCTTATTTAGCAAAAGTATAGCAACGAAGCATCAAAAAAAAGATTAAAATGTTGTGTATTAGTAAGCTGGTTTTCTTAAATGCCAACAGGTTTTGATGGTTAAATATGCTGACGATATTAATAATCTCGAAAAGTTTGAAGAGTTAAAAAGACGAATTGAACAGGTGAGACTGTGTTATGCCATAAAAGTATTCGACGAAGATACCAATTTTGCATTTCTATATTCTCTATGTACAATAGTACTCTATACAACAGGGTGTCTGCCAAATCTGGAAGGTGGATTTTATCTGACAATTCCCTGATATTTGCTTGAAAAATGTCCGCTTTTTCCTGACATTATGTCGGGGAGACCATTGTGTAAGTGTCATCCAATAGAAGAAACGTTATCGGAACTGAGTACCTTAGTGTCACCACCAGAGACGGATTTTAGAGATGATTATGGGGAGGGTGCAGGTAGTTGAAATTTTGAAATTTACCGAATGTTACGGACAGTGGCTGCCTGGCTAATACTAACAGAGGTGGCCAACAGCGTTCGTGCAACAGAACAAAAAATGGAAGTATTTTCGCTCTGGGTAAAATCTAGTTCACCCCTAAATGTGTGAGAAATGTATAGATGTTACAAGCCATAAGTTAATGACATTATTCATGCAGAAGAAAGGAGGTTGTGACCACGCGAGCGGAGCAAGTGAAAATTGTTTGGAGTTCATGCCCTATGTAATATCCGAAGACGCCTTTTTGGCAAGAGAACCATTACATTCATCATTGATCTGGTAGTCCTTTGACTTTTCAACCATATATGTTTCGCAGAATAGATAATAACACAAGGGTGAAAAATAATGATTGAAGTATGTTGCGCCATTCTTGGATGTCACTGAAAAGGGTTAGATTTCCCTGAAATGTCCCTGACATTGCAACAAAGGACCAAATTTCCCTGACAATTCCCTGGCGTTTTTATGATAGAATGGATTTCCCTGACATTTCCCTGATTTCCCTGACACGACAGACACCCTGTACTAGCAACAGTGTTTTTCCGTTGAAGTTTCGTTGTGACCACGGTCAGTTATGATATTTAAAATATTGAGTTGTGATTGCGCAACCTCTTCCACGTAACGTTAAATTTAGCATTTTCAATACTGAAAATTTTAATACTGAAAGT
>OLMO02000238.1:10534315-10547455 GCA_900291935.2 Cassiopea xamachana | reverse complement strand
CTAGGACATCTGTATATCTGTATGTATAACAAAGCAGATTTTACTGCAATATAAAAATGCATTCTTTTCTTCATTTCATTTACTTCCGAGAAAAATACTGCATTTCAAAGCATTCCATTGAACTCTAGGCACAGAATAAGCTCCACGACAGGTTTATTATTTACGGAGATACTTACAAGAATCTGAGAGAAAAGATTGGTGAAGCAATGCTGAAAGAGGATGTTGCTGATCTCGACATTTCTGATATCGTATTGTTTTCTTTTTTGATACTTAGTAACTATGTGGTAGATGAAATCTCTTTAATTCACATTGAAAAGTTTGTTAAGTAGCACAGTTTTGTGAAACACCTATTTCTATAAGCTCAGGGATAACAGTTTATAATCAATTGCTTCAATCATCATTACTTTTAGATGATTTGTGGTTATGAGTTGAGATAATTACTTCATACATAATTTCGATGGACGTAGCTGTAATTTGAAATGCTTCTGGGTGATTGAAGCCTACAAGTTAATGTATATTTACACGCATGTGTACATCATTCATTCTTGGGTGTATTTTTGTAGATTTTTCGTTTTACACATAATTGATTGTTTGAATAGCATGTAAAAGTAGAAGCATTTCTTGTATCTTAGAAGACTTAGTGTGAATGAAAATAAATTTCTATATGGTTTCTTTTTGTAGAACAAAGGTGAACCAACTGCATCTCAGATAGAAGCTTTCGCATTGTTTGCTTTATATCGAGAAGTTACAACTCTATATTTAAAAGATGCTCCGGATCCAACTGTAAGAATAATTTTTTTATGTTTCAGTGTTTATACGAATTATTTCATGGCAATATGGACTATGATAGCAATAGGCAAAATAAAGGAAGAATATAGTGAATCCTATTTTGTTTGATACAAGCTATGATTTTATGCAAGTAGTGTTTCTAGCAGTCCTAGTGTCTTTCCTTCAGCACTTGATATTTCTCAGAGAGCAAGGAATGTTATGCTCAGATCCAACTGAGTGAGCAATTTTTGCTGTTTTGCACCCCGCCTGTCCTTCTAGTGTAGACATTATTAAATATTCTTGTTTGATTTGTGGATGTTTGATCTACTCTTGCTAAGTTGTGATTTTGATTTTGCTGTCAACGAAGGGAGTTTTTTGTTTTGATTGTCTACTGACCCTCTTTTACTTTTTTCTATTATTTTTTTGCAATCATTAGACATTTGTTCTATTTGGAATGTTGTATTTTGTAGCAGGTATTTTCTGTTCTTTTATTATCGATAGGTAGCAGTTACTGATTTTGATCTCATATTGTCAAAGTGCTCTTCTTTTTTAGTTATGTGATAAGATTTTGCAGCATTTGATTTCGAATAGTGCAATCAAGAATCAGGTATGTTCTGCTTATCAAATGATCTCAGCATTGCAGAAGTATCTTCATTATAATGAGCTGTTACTTATGAACATGATGGTTTAAGATTAACTTTACACTTAAAAGCTAGTGATTAAAATGAGTCAGTTAAAAGTTATGGAGAGAGCGATAGAAAATGAAAATCCAACCACACAATGTCAGTCATCTCATTAGGTAGTGTTTACTCATTTTAGAAGTGAGGTCGACCAAAACTAAAAAGAGGTTTGTTCAATTTAGGCAGTGGCGGACACTTGGGGGGGCGAGGGGGGTGGACGCCCCCCCCAATAATTTTCAAGAAAAGTGAAACTATGAGTTTACATTTTAGGACATTCGTTCACACAGCATAAATGTACAGAGAAATAGTGCTATCGTCGCATAAATATTCAACAACTACCGGAATATAATCAAAATAAAGTTTCGGATCAACTATTTACGTACATAATCGTACATAATACGTACATAATCAACTATTTACGTACAACAGTTTCGGAAACATTATCCGTTTCTATGTTTTCCCTAGATTTAAATGTATGCGGATCCAGAGACACTACGATTTTAAATAAATGACGAATACATCAAAAAGGGCGTTGCCCATGTTTTCCGAGAGTTTGAAGGGCGTGGTCACCAAAAATTTTCCTTGGGGGCTTCGCCCCCAGACCCCCATACTATTTTCGCCCCCCCAATAAATTGCATAGTGTCCGCCACTGAATTTAGGGCCTTGCATTTAACAATGTTGATAAGCTCTCTAAGTGAAGTATTTCTTACTTAAACAGAGGATAGCAAGAATGCTTGTTGAAAACAAACAGGGAGATGGATTTGATATGCTGAAATGCAGCCCGCAATTAGAGCAGCAGAATGCAGAATTAGCAGAGATTGTCATTCATGCCCAAATCGTGTTTTCACTGAAACCCAACAGCCTCTTGTTGCAACCACTTGC
This sequence comes from Cassiopea xamachana, assembly GCA_900291935.2. Taxonomy (NCBI): domain Eukaryota; kingdom Metazoa; phylum Cnidaria; class Scyphozoa; order Rhizostomeae; family Cassiopeidae; genus Cassiopea; species Cassiopea xamachana. The sequence goes on along the minus strand of OLMO02000238.1, from coordinate 10,545,125 downwards.
ACTTCTGGCAGCCAATCCCAGTGCCATGTTTGTAAGTATGTTAACCATACTTAATTGAATGGATCATTGCCTTATCCTCCCTTTCATTCCTTTGCCAAAGCATGTATTTCTAGTTTATAACGATCTCTAGTATAAAACCACAAACACATTTGCACGACACACTGAAATTTTTGGGAAATAATCATGTATTTACACTCAATTACTTTCGAATGTTTGAGGGAAGCTTGATGATTGAAGATTACTGACGTGTTTAAGAGAAGATTAACGTTTTCCGTATTGTAATTTTTTTTCTTCTGTTAGAATGCATATTTGCCAACAATGCCATCTGATCATTTAGAGAGTGTTTTTGATGCTGCCGAAGGGAAGTGGCAATGCTATGGTGTGTATTTCATCATGTTCATTGTTATTAATATTATATCTTGCTGTATTGATCAAGATTTATCTGGGATTCTTTCATCTGTATCTTTTTGATTTTCCTATATGTCATGTCTTATGGTTGATTGTATAATTTATCTGGCATACAACTTACTAGATTACTTCATAATTACTCAGATTTGCTTACCTCATTGTAGAATGTCCAAATGGTCATCCATATGTGATAACAGAGGTAGCTATTCTGTAATTCGTTACTTCTTTCATTTATATTACATAATATTTAATTTTGAATCTTGTGTCGCATAATTAGGTGAGTATTAGTATTACGTAGGTAGTTATGCTGAATTTATTGCTTAAGTTCATGAACCTGGGCGTCCTTTCTACGTATGAAAAATAATGCATGTACCTAAAGTGCTTCGTCGTACAACTACCATTATATAGAACCATCTCAATTTTGATAGCATACTGCCAAATCAATTTGAATATTTATGAGAGCTGGAATGAAAATCTAAACTACGTGGCCATATTTTAGGATCATTAAAGTCCATTCCTATGTTAGTTTTGTATTCAGGATATTGTGTTTCATGATTTCACATTTCAGATAATATTCACAAAAATCGTTTTCCTTGTCTTCCAAATGAGAAACATGTTATGTTGCTTGTTGCCTTCTGTTCTAACCTTCGCGATACAAGAAAATGTCTTTTTATTCTCGACGCACCATCACTCTCGCGAATGGGAATTATTCAATCGAACATGATCCTCTTTATTGTGTTGATGCTTGTTCCCTATCCTAGTAAAAGGTTCCTAGCTACACGTGGCATACTAATATATCCGCCCTAATACTAAGATTGCCTAATATAAATTATCATAATTGATGCAAACACCACACTCTTGGACTTTTCTTCAATCTTAAACATGACAGTGAATTCTTTTACATGCAATAAATTGAGGAAAGACAGAGGTATATTCTAGTAAGGCGCATGCAGATAACAGGAATTTTGTGTACCTATCAGGAAATTTTGAATAGGTGTCGATCAAAGTTGAATAGAACTTGTTAAGGAAAAACGTTTGGAAAGAACGCATGTATGTCAAATACTTTAGGACCTCAATGAAGGAAATCTGGACCTTTGATTGTCTTGAGCATTCGTTTGACCTTGAATCCATTTTTGCACACTAGTGTGGAAGACCTTATCAGCTATACAGGTGCCCTGAATGCAATGCTCAAATTGGTGGTGAAAATCATAATTTAACTGCAGGAAATGCCCATGCACAAAGGTATGTTTCAGCAACGGCATATAATCGTGTAATCGTAGACGTATTTCTTGAACAAAGTCAAAGCAGTATTCATTTAAACCCGTAATGTTGAATGTTACTCATAGCTATTGTACATTTCTCGAGAAGGGCATTATAAAAAGTCATAATTTTCTAATTATATGAAAGTATTATACAAAATATATGAAAGTAAACATTGGTTTAATTCTTTGTATCTATAATGTGTATAAAAACTGACTTTTGTTGGAAAATTAGCTATTGAATTACTTCAAATATTATAGAGACTTCAGCATCAGTCAGTCTTTAGCAAATTGAGTATCACAATCATTTCTATTTGGCTTCGGAGTTTTATCCATCTAGCAAATCTTTATTGTTATAGTTCTCATTTACATCAGGCGCATATAACAAGTCACAATTTTCTAATTATAAAGTTTTATCATTAGTATGAATTTCTATAAACATTTTGTTATGTTTCATTGATGTAAATCTGCTTAATAAATTGCAAATGCTTCTTTCCATTTAGAGTTGATCGCACCAAAACAGGGTATATTTTGGGAAACCCTGGCAACAGAATTGACTTCCCAATAGCCGAAAGGGAATTGCAGCCTGATTCCCATTCATTGCTAAGTGTTTTGTTTCATGCTGCATTGCTTCTTGGCGCCTGCACAGATTCAAATGTAAGTTTGCTACAAACAGTGTTCTAGGTGCTACTTAGAGGTCATTTTAATTGTACTGCTATGATATTCTGAAATGAAATAGTTTGGTAGATAAGTGGCATAGCGGCCCTCTGATTGCCAAAGACTTTTTTCTTTTCCTACACTGAACGACTAATTCTCTTACTTACAGCCCATTGACTTGGATGCTTGTTAAATTCTTTCAAAAGTAGTTTTAGAATCATATGAATGCTTTTTTAATTGCTTGTTAGGCTGTTAATCAAATGATCCATCCACAACACAATGCTCCTGACGTTCGGACGTTTGTTTGGGAGCATTTGCAAATCAGTATTAAGGTTCTTGCGAAGTCGCTTGGAAGAAGCGTAGAAGAAACCACAACATTTGTACACCTGGTGCTAAAAAATATGCTAGAGGAGGACCCTGCAAACACTAGTACGTCAAGTTTATGTAGAATTTTAGTTTTATATGTAGAATTTTAGTTTTGTTTTACTCAACTAACATTACTGTTCCTTTATCACTCAAGGACATTCATCTTGATCGACTAGTATTTCAATGCTTTAAAGGATTGAACAAAAATAAACCCATTCGTTATTTTTCCTATTAGGAGAGTTTTTATGGAATCTGATGCTACTAATATTTTCTAGATGAGAACTTTGGATCGCTTGGCAGTAAGGAATGCCGAAATGAATGGGAAGAGAAGTTCAGCATAAGAGTTTTATCGCCTTTACTATCAGTACGTGCTGTTTCAGTGCTTTATATGCTGTAGTATATACACCTGGCTATCTCAGAAAAGAAATTATCATTGTAAAATTTGGTTGCATATTATGCAATAGTGAGTGACGTATGCTTGCAAGAAACCCAGCACACTCAACAGAAGGCAAAGAAGCCGCACCATTACATGATTTTAAATCGTTTTTAAAATAACTTGACGTTTTATATTATATATATTGAGCTGACATTCATGATGCAAGGTATTTACTTGCTTTTGTTTTGTGTTTGAATTTTAATAAGTATTTTGTGGTACTATATTTTAGCTTATAGTTTTTAGCGATGGCCCCTCAAAACTCAGCTGTGCTGAGGGACAACCCTTCCAAAACAAGTACAAATGCAATAAAGTATTGCTCCAAAGTAATAGGCTCTGAACACATTATGCTTCAATTTTCTTTGTATCCTCTTGTTATTATGGCACGTCCAAAGCTCGTCAGAGTATCAAAACATTGGATAGTGACCGAAAGGTTAACCTAAATATATAGCAAGATGCGGGTACATGTGATAGGATGCATCTAATTGGCCCCGAGAGTGGCCAATTAGGACCTAGTAACCATTGTATACTCTTGTTGTCCTTTGCTCCTATGAAGCTTTGTATGTTTTCCTTAGCTTTTTTTATATATAAACTACATTCAAGGCTATGCTATGTTTTTAGCACTGTCTCTTTTCATTTTCAGAGTGTTGGTACTGCAATTAACTCTGCCCAAGGAAAAATAGTTGATGATAAGCGATTGGGTAATATTTTCTTTCTGACAACAACTGTTGCTCACCATTTTATTTTTGCTTATTCCATGAATGACTTTTGAAGAGGAATGGAGTTCTCACTTCTTGTAGAAACATCTGAATCGAGAGTCTGTGCCAGTACTGTATTCTAGTAAGCAGTATGACTAGTATGCATGAAGAAGCTTGTAATAACATCTCTTAATTGTTGTATGGTTTTGATGGAGATTATTATGTACGGTAAATATGATCTCGAGAAGTAGAGAAGGGGATTCAAGCAAAGTACAGGGACAGAGAGTTGAACCAAATGTGGCAAAAGCTGGGCTGGGTATTGGGAGAAATAGAACTTGTCAGTAAATCATTTAACTGTGGTCATTTCCTACTCATGCATTTTTCCTTAGATGGATATGTTCGGTTTTTGTAGCCTCGAATTCATTAATGAAGCGGCTGTATGAGCAGGATTTGGCTGATGAGGAAACTGACCTAGACAGACATGCTTTTGATTATATGCGATTCTGGCGCTATAGAGTGCCAATTACTGTGTCTCATCTTCAACGTTCATTGCAAGAGTTCATAGCTAAGAATGGCAAATCTACTTGCCAAATACTGCAAAAATTTCTGGACAAGGTTTGTTTGTTTATTTCTGTATCTGACGATTCATGAAAGTCACAATGAATGCTGTAGATATGTACTATTGTATGCATAACTTCTATATGCAACATCTCATTGGCCTGTGTTATTGTTTCATGAATGAAAGTCAAATGTCCTATACAGTCAAAATACTTAGTACTTATTTTTAAATATAACCATAAGGATATCAAGAATGAATTTCTCTTCTAGGTGGAAGTTTTGAACTTAGTGAAGAATTTGCCAGACATTGTTAGATTGCAATACATTATGTCGAGACGGCTTAGCAGACAGCTTTCAAGTGAATCTGCAATGAAGGAGACCATTAAGAAAGTCATATCTGAACATTTTAGAGGTGCATATTAGTTATTTTTCATTCCAAAAACAGCTCTTGGTTTTAGTAATGTTGTGGCAGTTTTTGTGGGATATTTATTCTGTTAGCTTGAATAGGGAAATCAGTAGATATTTCAACCTTCTATCATCTTCTTTGATTAAGTGGTCCCTGATTCTGATATTAGTTCCTTAAATGGTCATTCATCGTCTACCCTACTGCTAACCCTCATTAATAGCTGTACTAAGCACGGCATATTAATTTCATCAATTCTAGTCTAGGTTTGATATAACGTATGTTGGATCTTGATCATTTCAGGTCATTTGAACAGGAATTATTAGTTTCATCTTTGCATAGAGCCATTGCAATGGGAGAAAATAACTTGAAAAGACTTTCATCTGTGCATTGGTAGCCAGGGACGTCGTGATAGCCCTTTGGTTGGGGAGTTTAAAGTTGAATTTGCCTGATTTCCACTTTATTATAGCAATGCTCTTTGGCTAATTACATTCGGTAGGGAGCAGTAGAGCAAACATGACAGTCACAAACGTTCAATGTGTTGGACATTCTCTCATACCAATGTCTATTGTAGGGCCCACCATGGTTTAAGCCTTTGAACAAATTTTCAAATTCCAAATTTTCAGAATAGAGGTTCTCAGAAGACTGGAAAGCACTATTTTGAAAATGGCCTTTGTAAATACAGTTCTCCATAGGCGAGCCATTTTAATAATCTTTTAATCAGAAGTTTCAGGTGTGTTAGATATTCTTTTATATCCAGAGTCTACTACAGGGCCCACCATGGCTGTTGCCGGAGAAAAAATTCAAAATATAGGTTCTTAGAAGGCTGTAAAACGCTATTTTGAGATTGACTTTTGAAGATACAGTAAATACTTTCTTTAGCTATACGCTTCAATCGTTGTACAAGCATTATGTAGCCTTCAATTCTTCAAAATTACCTGATGTTGATGATGTAATTACCCAATTTTACCTGAATTTTCTCAAGTTCTAAAAGTTGGGGTGTTGCATACCCAACACTCCCTGGTCACTAAGTCCCTAGTGGTAACTGCTCGTTCTCAGATGATTTTTGAAAACCGTCTGTCCGTGACTATAGTGCTGTAAGTTACATGAGCGACTAATAATCATGGTAATTGTTAAGAAAATGCTGAGTTGCTGCTGGAACATCATTCTTCAAGAAAACGTAATGTCTAATGATAATTGACATTTTTTTATATTAATGATTATTGAAGGATACTGAAACTGCCAAGTCAGTCAAAAATAGCTCATTCCTAGTTTCTTTTTGTATCTGCATTAGGTAAATACAAGCAGGAGATTGACAAGCTTTTGAAGATCTATTACGCAACTTGGAGAGCACTGAANAGCCTACTCTTCTTTCTCATGGTAGGACTTTGTTTAGGTCACTTCATTATGTCTGTGTGTTCTGATTAGCTCATTCTCTTAGAAGACTCTTATTAGAAATGTGAGTCTATTTCCACTTTATCCGGTTTTCTCTGTTGTAATAGCCGGTGTCCTCTCGTCTTTTTGAAGGACTAAAGAACTTGATTGCTTTCTTTATGTTGATACACTGAAGTACTAGTGGAATGAATTGCCTGTACTGGTTGAGCTTACAGTGATCACTACATTTGTTTCGCTTGTTTTATTATTCAGTTCTTTTCTGTCTGACAAGGTTTAGGGAGTATGAAGACTTGGAGTGTTTGGAATTTGTTCTAGTTGCTAGCAAATTACACGAGTTTCCTGTTNTCCATCCATTTCTTATTTTAGATTCTTAGCATACAACTATAATATACCAATCAAACTATATTTGACAGTTTAAAATATTCTTGAGACAGCAGTGCATATGAAGGAATTGTATGAGATGAATTATTTAAGGAAGAACTCTTTCATTAGTTAAACTAATTGAGGAAAGAGCAGCCTCTTTGTGCCACTACCAGGATCTTCCTTATCGCTGAAATGCTTTAATTTTCCTATCGCTTTCATGAACACTTTGCTTAGAATCAAGATGTATGCTATTATAAGCCCTTAAGTGCTTTATAATGTTTTTATATTCTATATTCACAGGAATGCTATCTCAATCTGATGACAGTGAGCTTACAGGCAACTCTCCCATCGGATATTTGTTGCCATCAACCAAAGACAGTGGTAGACGAGCATTGTTGATTGTGAGGTGTTTGGCTGAAGCTCACAATGAAATTGTTGTAGAAAGAAGAAAGATCCAGGGCGATCAAACAAAGTATGAAAATTGCTTATCTTCGAGGCAAATACCTTATGAGTATTTCTTACCATGCAGTATCTGTGTCATGTTTACCATTTGTTTTATTTGTGCCAATTCTGCTATTTGTGCCAATTTGATAGCATTCAAATCTGAAGCATCTTTTATTTGATTCAAATCTCACCCGGACTTTTCTGATGCTTAACATTTGCATTCTTTGCAATATTTTTGTATCTGAAGCCTTTTGTTGAATTTTTTTACTTCACAAGTGAAACACTGTTTACCTCTGTTGCATTATCAGTTGCTATGAGAGCTCTTGAAGATAAGAGATAACTCAAGTTGCCTGTACTGCTTCATTTGTAGTCGCAGTAGAGCACAATTTAATTTTTCAATAAAAGGCAATGATTGTTTGCACTAGATTGCACTTTCTCGGCCATTTCGCTTATAACTGCATGAGTACACTGCGCTACGCGATTTTGCAAGTAAACTGATTAGAACGAGTTTGATAATTGGGTAATTAAGAGTCTTTTAAAGTGCACCCTGTATAAAGTACTTGACTATGATGACTTAAAACAGGCTCTTGTCTGCCATAGTACTATGCGTATCATGCTGTCGCAAAATGTAATTATGTGTATATGATTACTTGCATTTCTTTTGCAGAAGCAAAAGTGCACCCACCCAGGACGCGACTTTGCACCATCTTGTTGCTTTTGATCATGACATGGACCTGATACCAATGCTCTACGCTCATTGCTCATATTCCTTAGAGATTGGAAAGGGTACTACCATTGATTATAACTTTCTTGCTCTGGAGAGACAGATAGTGACGACGTTTATTGCAGGAAAGCCAATGCTTGATGTTGGGGTGAGTTTCTCTGAAGTGAAATTTTAACATAGTGCAAGGTAGCATTTATAGTTGAGCTACAGTAAGCCTTCAATTGAAATTTTGTGCTAATTTAGCAAAATTATAGCAACGAAGCATCAAAAAAAAGATTAAAATGTTGTGTATTAGTTAGCTGGTTTTATTAAATACCAACAGGTTTTGATGGTTAAATATGCTGACGATATTAATAATCTCGAAAAGTTTGAAGAGTTAAAAAGACGAATTGAACAGGTGAGACTGTGTTATGCCATAAAAGTATTTGACGAATATACCAATTTTGCATTTCTATATTCTCTATGTACAATAGTACTCTATACTACAGGGTGTCTGCCAATTCTGGAAGGTGGATTTTATCTGACATCTGATATTTGCTTGACAAATATCCCTTTTTTCCTGACAGTATGTCAGGGAGACCATTGTGTAAGTATCATCCAATAGAAGAAACATCCGAACTGAGTACCTCAATTTCACCACCAGGGACGGATTTTAGAGATGATTATGGGGAGGGTGCAGGTAGTTGAAATTTTGAAATTTACCGAATGTTACGGACAGTGGCTGCCTGGCTAATACTAACAGAGGTGGCCAACAGCGTTCATGCAACAGAACAAAAAATGGAAGTATTTTCGCTCTGGGTAAAATCTAGTTCACCCCTAAATGTGTGAGAAATGTATAGATGTTACAAGCCATAAGTTAATGACATTATTCATGCAGAAGAAAGGAGGTTGTGACCACGCGAGCGGAGCAAGTGAAAATTGTTTGGAGTTCATGCCCTATGTAATATCCGAAGACGCCTTTTTGGCAAGAGAACCATTACATTCATCATTTATCTGGTAGTCCTTTGACTTTTCAATCATATATGTTTCGCAGAATAGATAATGACACAAGGGTGAAAAATAATGATTTAAGTATGTTGCGCCATTCTTGGATGTCATTGAAAAGGGTTATATTTCCCTGAAATTTCCCTGACATTGAATGAATTTCCCTGACATTTCCCTGATCTCCCTGACACGGCACACACCCTGTACTAGCAATAGTGTTCTTTTTTGAAATTTCGTTGTGACCACGGTCAGTTATGATATTTAAAATATTGAGTTGTGATTGCGCAACCTCTTCCTCTTAACGTTAAATTTAACACTTTTAATACTGACAATCGTAATACTGAAAGTCTTATTTCATTAATTCTAACAGCGCGAAATACCATATGCCGATCAACTTCAGATGACCGCCGAATTTCATGATCTGGCCCAAGTATGCGATGCTTTGCGAGCTGTAGAAGTTGCAATCGGCTTGCTATCCTCAACTGGGGCTGAGCCAAATTATTTCTACAAAAAGTACCTAGAGGATATTCGCATGGATCCTAGTACATTTTTGGTTAGCGGAAAGGTATGTTTTTAGCAAATACAGCAAATGTTTTAATTTAAAGATGGTTTTATGGAGCTTTTATAGAAATGTTTTAATATTTGAAGGTAATATAGTTTTTTATATCATTAATTTAGTTGCTAGATAGTGGATGTTTTCATTTTTATATTTGATTAAAACTAGGCAGAAATATCTTCATTGTTTTTAAAGAAAGAAGAAGTATTTATCGGTAGTTTTAGAGTATTTGTCAAGCCCTAATTGTAAATTTTTTGCACTGTACATTCACCTAAAAGCAATATCATTGTTGTTTTACTTTTTTGCACTTTACTACAGCACGAAAAGGTGGCAACATTTTTTTGACATACTTAAAAGCTTTTTTTCGTCCGACACTCATCAGAGTATGAAAACTATCCGACGTTTTCATACTCTGATGAGTGTCGGAAGGAAAAAAGCTTTTAAGTATGTCTAAAGAATGTTGCCGCTTTTTCCATCTGTAGTAAAGTTCTATAGTACCAACAGACTATTGTTTGCACTTGTAGTACTTCTGTAATGCTTCTTGTTAGCCTTACAAAATGCAATGTGTGAATTATGAAAGCAAATGTATGTCACTTTCCACGAACATGTTTGGTATAGAATGGGCTATTTTTGGAATGCTTCTTCTCGACACATTGAAAACTATAATTCATCATGATTGTAGTAGCATTTTTGATTTTATGACTTCAACTTTTCATTTGGTTTGATTAAGCGTAGCAGTTTCTTACGTGACTTTATTTCTGCAAAGTTTATGCTTTTCCTGACTTATACTTGCATGGTATTGCCAAAGTCATTAGCATTCAATTAAGTTTTACATTTTGCCAAAGTCATTAGCATTCAATTCAGTTTTACAATTTGTCATGCCAGTGAGGTCTGGAAGGCCAAATGTTGTGGTTTGGGTTCATTGGCGCCAAGCACTTGGTCACAGTAGCGCCTATTGCGAATATCTGAACTTCTGATATGTCAAGAGGAATGTCTCGTATGGATACTGTTTCCATCATGATGATCAGCCCATGTATCCTTTTGAAGTGATGTAGCTGCTTGCATTGTGCCTGAAATTGTATCATATTTCTTTTCTGTGAAGATCTGCCTTTCGTCATAGATGCAAAGTGTATGCCGATTGACGCACATTCGATCTATTTGGACCATGTTGAAAGTTGAGAGAGCTTTTAGATTTCATGTGAATCGAGAGGTGAGTGATTTCATGTTAATCGAGACGTAAGTGAATCAAGTGAAACAGTAGCAAGGATGTTCTTTCTATTTGCTTACTTCATTATTTGGAGCTATAGTAAGAGCACCATTGATCACGTTTTGTCATATCTCAATGTAGCTGTCTTTCTGAGCTTGGTTGGGTATTTAAATTATAAGTCCCTTTCCTACTTTCTCCCATACATCATGGCACCTGCTAAAGAAAAAAGAATTTTCTATATATTTCAATTGTGATTAGCCCATAGTTGGTACTAGAAGTTGATATTCAGCAATCAAACCATATTGTATGTTAGATTTCCCTTTGCTTGTATAGGTCACAGAAAGTTGTAGAGATA
>OLMO02000238.1:10463335-10498759 GCA_900291935.2 Cassiopea xamachana | reverse complement strand
CTGACGCCATTCCTCCACATCTCGTTTCAAAACTCTTGCAACGTTGCAATTGAAAACCCACGCTGGCTTCTAATGTGCTATGCTTTTAACTAAACTTTTTGTTTCTCTTTTGGTTTCACTGTTTCAATTCAGAGCTAAAACAGTCCCACATTTCTCAAATTCTATGATGTTATGGTAGTATGCAAATTCAACTGCTTAACGCCTGCATCCATTTCAAAGATAATTGAAAAATTGTCATTGAAAATGATAGTGTCTTAAGGCTTTAGGCTTAATGTTCAAGAGTTCGAGGAAAGCATGCTATGTTACACGTGAAAGCAGCGTTACTGCGATTCAGCAAAGTGTAAAGTACAAACTAAGGTAAAAAAGCAATCCAAAGTTCATTGAATGCTTTCTGTTGACGGCGTCTTTATCGTTCATTCATGTTTTAGGCACATGATTCTTGGAACGACTGCTTTCTACATCATGCCAAATGAGCACTTCCCAGCACTGAAAGAAGCAATTTACAGAGCTTACAGAGGTATAGATCCTGACTGGGATGGAGTAAACGTGTATTTATCTATTTTGATGTCCAAAATTGACGAAGCCAAACGACACGTTGAAGATGTCACAGAAGTCTAAATACATTGATAAGTCATTCAAAACTGATCCAGCCAACTTTGATCATAAGACATACCAATGTCAAAAGCCACAAAGCCTTGATGGTACTTTGCTATCCAGGATTATATTCAAAGTGTGAATCGTTGAAATAGAGAGTAAGAGAAGTCGTCAAATGACAACTTTTTATGTCTTGCTAAACGTCTTAAATTTGGTAGCAATAGAAATTCGAATTTTCCTTACAACCTTGCCGTCCATTTCTTTCAGTTTCCTATTTAAATTTAGTCAAGCAACTATTAGTCACACTTCAGCCAGAATAAGAAAGTAAAGCAATGCATAATGCACCAGCACTAATGAACATGAGCTCTGTCAGCTCTTTAGTCAAGACTTGTTATGCCAAGACTTTCTTGTCATGACACTAACTGAAATAAATTTGATTCATTTCACTTCATTTCAATTCTATTCCATACAGAGTACCTTCTACATTAAGCAGCAAAAGGTCTGTTCAAACGATAAAACATTCTATCTAACATTTACCTAACATTGATGTTGAATGAACTGTTGGATCGCTTGAACACCATGTTGGGTCGCCCAACATTGACTCTCCGATTTTGGGCGAAGTTTGATTCTAGTACAAAATGTTGGGTGAGGGTAGCCAACAATTCCATTGCTCTCAAATGTTGGATGAAAGGTTGGGTCGTTACAGCACCTAAGCTAACATTTTTGGCATCGCGCATGCTTTCTCCCTTAAAAAATGGCACGCTATTTGCATTTTCATCGTGGTTCCCATTCTCAAGCGCACNCAGCTCCTTCACACAGTATTCAAATCATAGTCTCCATAGAAATGTTGGATGAAATTTTGGATAATTTAAACATCTCTCCTAACATTGGTAAAATATATTGGCTGAAGTGTTAAGTGAAATATAGGATGGTTTAAAAATGCCTTTGCAACAATAAATTACTACATGTAAATTAGCAACACAATGACAAAGATATAGAAAAAATACTTATAGCTAACTCAAAAAGATTTGTATGATGGGGAATTCTTAAGGAGGAACTTTCCTACTAGTTTGAAGACAAAAGTGAGGACAGCACCCTCTGTAGTACAGAGAAATTGTGGTCATGGAGAGAGGGGGGCATGGCCCCCAACTTTTTGAAGCTCATCGGATTCTCAGAAATTTTAATGTTTCGTAGGACAATCTTCGGAAGTTTACTGTCTGTAAAGATTACGGTCTCGAATTTTATCGGAAAATCTTTGAACTTGGCTCCCACCCTACTCTACAGGTGCCACGACGTCTCTGCTGTAGTACTGCAATTTTTTGCTTCAAAATCGGACTCAGACTTCAAAAATACCTAAATCTAGATATTTTAATCTTACATAGAGTTTTGAATGACTTTTTGAGATTTTATAAAAATGAAACATTAGAGGCAGAGATTTACAGTATTTCTGGGAGATCATTCCATGTTATACCTTCATTAACCAAATGTGTTTCAAGCCATATCGAAGACTATTTTTGTGATTGCGACTTCAAGAGAACTAGTAAGATCTTCATGCCATATCAAAGACATTTGGCCGCTTATATTCACTAGTATTAGAATCACTTTTGTTGCTTCCAAGATCTCAGGTTTTGATCCTGTCTCATGATGTTCATGATATTCATTGTGAGTTTAGTACTTCCAGTACACTGTGATTATTTTGACATATCACGCCACTCAGGTTATTTTTGGATCTGCACCCTTCAGCACGTTACCATGGTGTAGGAATTGAATGTAAAACATTTTTAGCAACGGAACGATCCATATAAAAACATACATTTGTGCCTAATTGTTGTAGACTGCGTAAAACCCTATTACATTTACCAAGAGTAAAACACACACACAAAAGAATAAGTTTATTGGAGCGTGAACAAAAACATCTTCATTTCATTAACGACAAAATAATTAGAAACTGTCTTTGATTGGTCAATTGCCGTATTTCTCTTAAAAAGAATTTTTTCCCTAGTTTTATAACGTATTGCAACTGCTACCCACTATAATGGGGGCTCACCCAGATAAGCCATCCTAGTCTGACATTACAATGGTTTACAATGCTCACAAACTTCACATCTGCAATCTGTAGTCTCATCTTCTAACTGCATCTTCTTGTCTCTTACATAACTTAATGAACTTCTTCTAAATGAGTTTTGACGAAGCATTACAGTTAAAAGCATTATGGTTTCGGATAATGCTTACTAGGACTTCAATTTTTTGTGTTGAGAAACGGCTGAAGTAGCATGCTAAGAGGTTATCGAACATGTTGATATCAAAGGAAGGGAATATTTTTGCCATGATTGAAGATACCGTGTTCATTTTATTAGATCTATTCATCTCCAATCTTGTTTGCACATACTTTAATCAGCAAATCTTTATGAGGAGCATACAAGATCTTCTAAACGATGACGCTATTCTTTGCTGTTCTGCAATCAAGAAGCATCATGAGCTTCAATGTCGAAATGCAAAAGGATCAAACGGCTGGCCAAGCTAGTGAATGTTTAGTTGTAAAATATTTGACTGTTAGTGGTTGCCTTCTAGTTTTGAGATTTTTACAACATTTAAATTAATTTAGATAGAAGATTGCATTTGGGTATGGCATCAGTTGTTCTGGAAAGGACGTTTTACGATATAGACCACCCATTCCTCCAAGAAAAGTTCAAACAATATAAGATTAAAAATACTGAGCTAAAATTATTCATATCTTACCCCAAGTACCAGAGCCAATGTTCTAAGACTAATGTAATATCATCTAATGTAGAGAATGCAAGACACGGTATCCCCTAAAGATCATGAATTGGGCCTTTGTTGTTTATCCTATACATGCAAGATCTACTATATGCATTGAAGTGCTCAGAAGTAACGATGTATACCTATGAAATTCTAATAGCATATTCTGCAATGAACGTCGTGGAAGAATCAAATCTCGTTAAAGGAATGACTGCATAGTAATAAAGCAACAGTAAATTATTGTTCTTCCGTCTTCATTGCTACTTTATTTAATTGTTACAACTTTCCACTTTTGCTATTTGTTATTTTGCAAAGAGAACTGCTAACATGGCGCCTCCAAGAGCAATTTTAACTGAGTGCCTACAGTGTATAAAGAGTTAGACGTTAGTGAACATGTCTCAAAACCAAAATCTATTTCGTGGCATTGGTAACTTCTCTTTTAAATAAACTACATCTTTTTCAATTTCATTTGCGACATATCTTTGCATGAAGTTATTCGTTGTTTTATTTTTCGGTAGTTTCTAGAGAGTTTATCAGATTTGCTCTTATGGTAGCTATAGGGCACAAGATCTAATTTCCATCATCAAAATCGCACTTAATTGAGCTTTTCTGTAAGTTTATTTGCCATTAATCAACCACTGGTATCATGCAGGTCCTTAATTGTTGTTTGTAGAAATCAAAAGTCCTACCACAGAAATGGTGTCAAGAAAATTAATTGAATAACGATGTAGCTTTTCATCGATTAATTTCCCTGCAGCAGGTGCAATTGATGAAAACTACGAGCCATTTTTCAGTTGAACTGTTTGTTTGATTTGGCCAGTAAATACCGGCCATTCAATTACTTCCAGTATGGCATAGGAAGACGATCATAAATTGAAGGTTTTACTTCTTTTGTGTAAATGCTTCGCAGATTGTTCATTATTAAATGCTGCTATTACATCATGTCTGTGCCGTTCTAAGAAATATCTAGACAGAGAGTTCGGCTTCTAATAATGTACTAATGTTCGTGTAATGAACCATGTACTTTTGTTGAAATTGCCCACATGGTTGAGAAAACATACTGCTGACCATAATTTTGTATTACAAGCTCATCAGACCATTAGATTTGCTCAACGACAACAGGTACCTGTTTACTCCTGATGCTTGTTTGTACCATTTGGAAGTGCTATCAATAATAAGCGACATGATTCGTGGTAAGTTTACACTAAACAATTCCAATATATATCACTAACAAAATTCAAGATTGTGCTAAATTTAATCTTTATTTACTTACAGTTATTATAGTTATATGTATATATTTATTTATGTTTATTTACTTATTTAAAATATAGTCAGCTTACTCAAAATCTTTCGTTGGATTTTCATGATGTCAGATATATCAACCTCTCCCCAAGCGCTCTAGGAATGTTTGTTAAATCATGCGATCCTTTTAATAAAATGCGCAAAAAAAAGAGTTTGATAAGCAGCACAGGTCTTATAGTGCATAAGTCTGGACTAACCCGACCGTCTAATATACAAAGCACTTATAAGAAACTTTCATGCTGTGATTTGTTTACGTATACTGTAATTTTCTCCTTTCCTATAGTAAAACTCTTTTTTTTTCGATATTAAGTCTGCCAAGTGCAAGTTACCAAATCAACCTAATTATAGTGAGATTTATAGCTGCATTTAAAATATTGCATTGAAATCAGAAATTTAAAAACATAGTTTACCGCTTTATGAGTTTTCCTTATTCTTTCAATCGTGCAATAACTGTTCCAGCACTTTTGATCGGTGCATAGAATGCAACATAATCATGCCTTTAAGGTATTATCTAAATTAGGATAGATAGCCGGCGAACAAAGCCTACTTTTTACAGTCTAAGAAACTTCTTTATTAACATTGTGGCTTTCATTTCAAAAAGGTTTCTTTTGAGACATGGAATTCTCTTTCAATCCTAAATTTCTTATCTTACTCAATCAATACCTTGTGCAATTAATTTTAAACCTATATCCTAACCTGCTAAAATTGCTTCCGCAAAATTCAAGCAATCTATAGGTATATAAGCAATAATTAATGTTATTTGAATTTCTCCCTTGATTACATGGTGCTATGATTTATTTTACCGCAGGATTTGTTTGGCTCCTCCTCGTGGCTGCTTTGGCCGTTTTTGCCGAGCTCCATTCAAGATCCGATGACGGTTTGTCTATGTGCTTATTTGATGCTTCTAAACCAACTTTTCCTATGATCCCCTCCCGATTTTTAGCTAGTATGCACATTGAAGGCTACCTCACAAGCATGGGCTGCTTCATCTTCTTTTATACAGGCAGAATCAGCACGTACCTGAAAGCAGATAACCAAATACATGTATACACATTTACATAGACATATACAGGCAGAAACAATTACATGTATTTATTGGTCAATGTCTCCATAAGCTCAAAATGAATTCAGAATATGGTGCAGTACTCATGAAAATTGAATACTAACTAACTGCCTTGCTTATTGTAGCTTTTACTGGTGAATTATTGGAAGAGAAGAAGACAGACAAAGAGAGACAAAGAACAAGTTATCATGATGATATCATGGAAGTTTTGAGTGCGAAAAAGATAAGAGGATACTTAAAGTAAGGACACTTGAGACTTCCAGATAAGTTATCATTGCGTTATTTTGTATATTCGTGTGTGTGTAACTTTGTTGGAAGGTTCGTTGGATCCGACTTCAGCGAATGTAATAGTCCCAAAACAGGCCCAGTTGACGGCAACACAACGAATGAATACAGTATTATATACAATAAATAAATCGAATAGCAGCTGTTACGGAAATGATTCCATAGGTAAATCCCTATCTCGATTTCTCAATCTTTATTCGTAAAACCAATACTGGAATATGCTATTCAAAATCCTAAGCTTAAATATCTGTATCCACTACAAGAATTCTCGCTCATCTCCTTTCCCAACAATGTTTAGCCGTAGTTCCTTAGCAATGCGAATGCGATCAAGTACATTATACTCTAATAATTATTAAAACACTAAACAAAAACATTAATGCAACCACAACAACACAACAGTCTCATAATAGGTATAAAAAGCTGGCACTTGTATTTGACGTATAGTTTGTACTATTTTAAATCCCCAACATAAAAACTAGTGCCCGACAAAGATGCAGACACCAAGGGTGCCCCCGTAGACAGCCTCAATTCTTGCAAGCAGCTTGCACTAGCCACCTTTCTTAAGTTTCCATTCATTTGCTTAATGTTTACCCACTAATTCCTATCAGCATACATAATTAAAAGTTGAATATATAACTGTGCTAAAATATAACTGACATAAAAAAGTCAGTCAAATTATCTGTGCAGGCATGTGCAGACAGAAAAAGGTGCACCCGCAGGAAGCAGAAAATTTTGTCGGACGCTGATGAAAACAGCTTTCTTCATCTATCTGTTGTAATTGATGCCAAAGAAGCAGTAAATGTTAGCTTGGGTGTCTAGCCCATTGGAATTATCTTCCCTAAGAACGTTTTCTTCCCTAAGAACATTTTCTGCATGGAGATGCTTGTGGATTCATCCTTATCAAAATAAATCACCCATATAAAGAACTTAAAGCAAACGTTTCTTTTTCTGAAATAGATATTTGACCAGTATGCCATCAACAGCAGGATTGAAGGAAGCCAAAATACAGGCAAAATGGTTTGAAAAGAAATGGAAGGAGTTTGATTTTGATTCAGTGGAAATTAACGACTACAATGTTCTCTTGTCTTTACCTAAAAAGCCAGGAAAGATAACCATGTATGACGAAGAAGGTGATCTCGTTAAAGGGTACGAGATTGACCGAGAGCCACTTTTGAATGGTGACCCAAAAGACCCAAGGACTGTCCTTCCTTTCAATGCATATTCGCCAGGAGGAACAGTAGAGGTAATATGCCTTTGCCTATTCTTTGAAAATAAGTTGCTTGCTGGTACATCATTATACGTTCTAATTATCTAATAGTTATCCAGCAATTTCCTTCATACGTGAAGTATCAAGGTCTACCGAGCTTTTGGAAACACTATATAATTTCATACGAGAAGCTTATTTTGAATATAGGCCTTTAGCGAGGAGAGGAAATTAGTTATGTATAATACATACAGCCAATGAATCTGTCGTAGCACAAATAATAATGATAAGGCACAAAGCTCTCTCTTTGATGAATCAATTCACGTTTTTTATGCATTATTTGTTTATATGCTACTTTTTCAATCTAATCAAGATTATCGTATTTAAATATTGGTCATTGAATAGAAAAACAGAAGCTAACATATTGTTAAATAGACTATGGCCTCGTTTACACTAGAACAAAACAGAACGGAACCATGCTCTTCGATATGGTACGGAACAGAATGGAACTGTTTTTGAGGTGTTCAGACAGCAACTAGAATGTTGTGAACGGAAGCGATATTGCTTCAAAATACACATATCAGATTTCACTAAGCATGGTCACAATTCTCCTAGCTCGCAAACAAGTCCCTCATTTGTGCTCTTTTCTTCTTGATGAATAATCAAGTTCGCTGCCACAACATTTTCTTTCACGAAATTGGTCTTGAACTATCCTGGATATAACTATAACTACCAATTCACGCTTGTCCTTGCTCTTTTGCAGTTCCTGTATGCCGTTCGATTCAGCTTTAAGCCATCTATATTCTACGACGATAGGCTATGCTTTTAAATATCATAAAAGTAGTGGTTTGTAGTCGGGCGGGTACCAAACAGAAATGTTCTCCTTTAATTCGAAAAAACGTGCTTCTTTCAGCCATTTTTTTGGCATATTCTCATGTAAAAGTACACACATGGCACCACAATACAGAACGGAATTGGCTGAACAAGTGTTCGCACTTGATTAGCAGCGTTCCGTTCCTTTCCATTGAACGGAACGGCTCACTTTTTTGAGCGTTCCACTTTTCGGACTGGAACGCAGCGCTGCTAATCCTTCAAGTGTGAACACCTACTAAATTTCTTTTGTTTATTGGACCACTTTTGTCGGTTCCTTTTCGTTCCGTGCTGTTTCGGTCTAGTGTGAACGGGGCCTATATTTTGCATACGAATGGCAAAGTAGTCTGAACACTTTTCTGCTATGAAGAGTTCCTCAGGAAGAATCACATCTTCACTGGTCGTTCAATACCTCCTCGCTATCCACTCGGCATTGGTTGAAGACATATTGTCAGTGTTGAGGAAAAAGGACCTGGACACACACTATACCCTATAGAAAGTTATCGTTTGTAGGAGCACCGTTGTGATCATGATTCATTTAATGCAACATCAATCTATTGCAGATCCGCTGCTTTATCAAAGGATTGCTCAGAAAATCCGTTGATAAAGAAAACTATAGTTTTTTCCTAGGGACCTTTAGTTTACGTTAATTATGGAACCGAGGAAGACTACCAGCTACTTGAAGACTTGGGGATTAGTGTTTCAGGAGCCGTTGTGATTATGAGATATTCAAAAGTTTCAAGATCATCAAAGGTTGGTACATTTTGTGAGGTTGTGTTATGTCAGTACACAAAAGTACCTTGTTTGTGCTTCTTTGAATTGCATTGGAAATACTACAGCCGAATTTCTGCAAATTGAATCGAAGTTATTCCAGTGGTTTTGCAAAATGATAGCACGTAATTATACTGACTATTCTAAGCCCTCAAAAATTACTGAAGTCAATATTGTTTTGTTGTCATATTACAATGTTTTAGACTTTGCTTCATTCGCGTTCTTTGAACGATTTAGAAAATTAATATTTCCATGACAAAAATGCGAGAGAAACTTAATTCATAAGATTTTAATCCATGATTTTATGAGTCTAGGATAAGCTTACTAATTTGCTAGAAAAAAATTCTGCAAGGCCTTAATTAAAACTGATAGCTGATAATATCTTTCCTGAGGCCTTGTGCATTATGTTACAAAGGAATGTGACGAATTGAGCAAGCTAACCACGTCAAGAATTGCGAGGACTTTGATCTGTTTTATTTTTTGAGATGCAAACAATTCTAAGTTTAAGAGCCAACGGTAATTCTCCAAGAGGAAAGAAGTGAGCATGCATATAAATCAGGGATCAACAACCCTATGATTGCGGGCACTCGGTCGCCCTTCAGCTTCATTTCTATCGCCCGTAGAGATACAACAGGCTTCCCTAGCACTTATGTAGAACAAATTGTTTTAGGAATAGCTACATATACTTTAATGCAATGAAGAAGTGTACTTATTATGCATTTCAATAATTTCAATTAAGCTGGTAGCCTCAGGGTATCTTACAGCATTGTGACTGTGGGGCATTCACCTAGCGGGGCTTCTTCCTGTCCCATCAGCGAAGAGAAATTTGAGGCTTTTGGTCTAACAGCTTGGGTCCTGTTTTTAAACATCATTTTTCTCCTCAAAGTTTGTATGATCATAGCCTGCGTTTATCTGTTGGTTGATGCAGCCATCCATTGCAATACAAGCAACAGCACATTGAAAAAAGTCGGCATAGCACTTTTTTCGTTCTACATTTTCAAAAGTAGGTGAGGAAAGTTTATCAACGGGTAGGCATACGGTTTGAGGGACTACTTTTTTCTTCTCAGCATGTAGATCAATGAAGCGAATGCACTATATTCTGCAGAAGGGCGCTTTTCGACGTTCTAAAGGTAGCCCCCAGACCCCTATTTCCCCTCCACTTACTTATGAGATGACTCTATCTGCACATTGACTAGTACTTAGAGCATCAAGAGGTAGGAGTACAGATCAATCCTCGCTGCGAATGAAATTTGACAATTATACAGATTTGGCCTAACGTCTGTGATCCTTACATCAAAGTCTCTTAAACGATACCCTGGCTGACTACTGTACTAGTCCATGTACTATTTAAAGTAGGCTTTGGCTTAAACAAGGTTGGTGACCCCTGATATAAAGCATGGTTTGGTTGATTATGAGCAGTGCATGGAAAATTGCATGGCTTCAGCATGGCAATAGATTCTACAGCCAATGATTGGCTATAATCTTCAACGGCTTAACAATAGATTTCAAGAATATGAGCAGTCCTCGATATGCTCAATAATCATACAGAATGGGGTTCTTTGACAGCATTTTAGCACAGTTTCTATTTTCTGTCTTGCTAAATGCATATTACCCTTGATAAATATACAGATAGCTTTCAACGTGTCAATATGCAGAACCAAGGAATACATTTTACAGTGATCGCTTTTCACTAACAATCGGGGGGGGGGGGAGCAGAGGTGCTGAATTTGCCAAGCAGTTTAGAAGCAGCCGAATATTTGTCTAGTACAAAGAGATTTGTTGTTAGAAAAGCGTGTTTAAGAAAATTGAGGTTCAAGCAAACAAGTGGTTTTCTTTTTTAGATAAAAACATGTATTTGTCCCTTGGACTACTAGTTTTCGCGAGAATTTGCTGACTCGATTGCACCTACGGTGCAATTTGCCCCCTTGCTCTCCTAATAGCTGATACTAGCATTTGAAAGTTTCTGCTTACTTACAACTATAACTCTAGCACGCTGTCTCTTGAAACTTTCCTATTACCAAACCACTGATTCTCAATACAGCGCAGTTATCAAAAGAGGAATAAATGGCTTATTACTAACTTGTAAAATACTTTGGATCTTCTTGCAGGAGAATTATACAATTATTCATATTGCTCTTAGGGTGAAAGGGTACAGCTTAGAGACGCTCTTGGCATAATTCTATACCTCTGGCAATTTGCCTCTTAAAATCAACCTTTTCTTATAGTCAAACATTGCTTATGAGGAAGATTATTGTTGGTTACCAACAGCTGTTTATATATATATATATATATATATATATATATATATATATATATATATATATATATATATATATATATATATATATATATATATATACATATATATATATATATACATACATATATATATATATATATATGTATATTTATATATATATTATGAATTTGCGCAGCATGAAGATCTGTACATTGATCATAGGTTGAAAGGGCACAACTCAGAGGCGCTCTTGGCACAATTTTATACTCTGATCCTGTGGATTGGAGTCCTTTTGAGGCATTCTACCCTAAAGGATGGGAACTCCCATCAACTGGGCTTCAAATTGGTACAATTTTGAGACATCAAGGTGATGTTCTGTCTGAAGGATACCCATCTAAAGGTATGAGAAGATTACAAGTTCTTTACAATTGCGCAAGTAGATTATAATAATCTCCTTATAATCTTCGGACCTGAATCCATTTCAGGCCCCTTTCTTTAAGAACACTATCTACTTAAATTCTAGATGCTGCGGTTAGCTTAGTAGCTTATTGTTGCCGAGATTATAGGCCATTTCGGGTATAGCAGGTTGGGCCATTGAGTTTTACTAAATCTTAACCATTCAAACTGTTGACCCTTGACCGCTGACTCGTAGACGTTTTATTGTGGAATTTGATCTGCTTGGAGAGAGTGCTATTGACAACTGAGCAAAAGAAGTCAATGGAGTTGCATAGAATATAATTTCAATGAAGTACCTGATATGCAGCACAATATGAAAATGCATCTTAATATTTCATAACATATTAGACGTTTATGATAAAATGCATAGGGAAAGCAGGCTTGCAGGCTTCGCGCTACGAATTGCATGAAAGAACACAAATTGCTAATTAATTCAATATAGGGAAATTGAAGATTGTTGCAGCATTAGATATGCGTGGTCATTCTTGGACTGTAAAAAAACTTTTATGTACCCCAGTCCTTATTCAGAAGCAATCACTTCTATTTTTAACCGATCAAGCATAAAAAGCTATTTACTTGTGACATTACAAAAGATCTTAAGTTTTTATCCTCCCATTAACAGTTTGGTAAATGTAGGTAATGTCAATTCTACAATGTCTGCCAAGAGTCTTAGAACATTTCTTATGCGTAATGCTATAGACGAGCTACAAAATTCCCTCCCTCGAAAAACAATGTTGTTTGAAGGGCATATGTCTTACACTTTTGGAAGAAGTGATACCTTTCCAACTAGCTATGGGCTCTGCCTAGCGGTTCAACATTACATTAAGGGGAGCTTACATTCTCAGTATTGCCACAGAATTACGGGGTAGAACATTCATAAAACAGTACGGGTGTTCCACGAACTTTTGGGAGACATTGTAGCTATTTTCTTCATTTTCAAAGTACTATCAGCCAGAAAATGTCTCCTAATAATTATTTGCTTTTATAATGCGTATGAAGGTAATGCAAGCAATCACAGTCCATATGTGTGGTTCTATGGCTCTGTTGAAGTTTAACTTTCTCGTAGTAAGGAGTATCTAAAGTACGGAATGCGACAAATGAGGATATTGGTAGAAGACCTGTAAAAGGTTGATGTCTTTTAATGTTTGCCAATATTGCAAAGCTAGTGTCATTACTCTTCCACTACTTTCTTCTCATTCTTCCTCAAAATCTTTCATATAGATGGGTATTTCCGTATGAATATATCCAAAGCAACTGTTCTGCCAAAAATTCCATCACAGCCTATTCCATTCAAATATGCCAAGCAGATTCTTGCGTAAGTAAATTCTCCTTCCATACCTTCTGTTATTTTCTACAGAGTATAATTTCCATTCCGGATACCAAAGTGTTTCTCATTCCAAATCTTTTTGATACAAGTATAATAATTACTCAGCAGATTAGTTGACGACGATATTTTCAATAAATATAATATTGAACTTCACGACTAGGTCTAAATTGAAGCTATTTGTGCAGAGTTACACAGCCCAAAATTCTACAAAATTCTTGCTTAAACATTGATTGAAGGATTGAAAGACAAAACAAAAACGTTGCATTGCCTGTAATTTTACTTTTACTATCAAGAAGCTGATGTCATAGAAGAAACTTATTTCTCTAACAGAAAGTGCTTTATGTTGCTTTTTGAAACAAAACAGTAGTTTCAAATCTTTCAGGTTATTGTGTAAGTTTTGATATATGTGTAATGAGGAGAAAATTACTTTTTAAGGGAAATGGATGGAATAGCAGCACCTAAGGAATGGCAAGGAGCATTTGATTTCAAATACAACATCAATGGAACAAAGTATATCCAATTTGCATTCTAAAATCAGTTAAAACTTTTCTTCTTTACCAGCTTTGCATATTATTTCTCTTGTTGTCTATTAGTCTGTAATGAACAGTATAGCTACAATTACTGTTATTAGCTTGTTCTCCTGTGTTCAACTGTAGGGGTTGAGATTACATTGTTTCAAGTTATGCCCTCAAAATTTCTATATTGTTACCCCACACATTGCTCCCAATATTTTTTCAACTTCCCTGCCTTATGCGTTTGTTCTATAAGAAGCAAATTGCATCATTTTATAAGCAACACTTATTAGCCACTCTCAATAAGTCTTTATATTTATTAATTCAAATATTTCAGATAGAAATTGTTATAAAACACTGTTTTGTATCCTAAAATGTCATTACTGCAAATTCTAAAAGACCGCATATCATTTTGACACCCTCACTTCTTGGAAATTTAGCAACTTTCCCAAGCACTTTGCTACCCTCCCATCAAGCACTTGTCAGAGATTTTCCGATGGGGGTTGACTCTTCCGACGAGGGGGCTAAAATAAAGTTATAAGGGTAGTAAATATGACAAATATGACGGGAGACTACAGCTCCTTAGCCCCTCTGGCGCCACTCGTGCCTCCTTTGTTGTCCTCCACCTGGCACTGTAACCTAATGGCAATCACTTTTGTAGTATCTAAAGTTTTAAAGTTTGAAATGCTCTTGCTCACGCAAGAAATAGGATTTGTCTAGGGTCGACGAAACGTATGTTATCTGTTGATAGGTGTATCATCGCTTCCAATGTCTTGTACTATGGCTACCATTGCTACCATTGCTCTTTCTATCTCTTCAAGGAGAGTGAGATTAAGTGTTTACACTAAATTTGTTACAAAGCCAGTATACAATGTTTGTGGAAAAATCCATGGTGAAGTTGAACCAGGTATCCCAAACTTTAGAATTAAACTACTTTAGTACCAACACGTTAGTGTCACACGATTTCTGCCCCCAATTCATTTGTGTAGCAATTAATCAATGTCATGAAAAGGTAGAAATCATTTGAATGTACACCTACAGCTATTTTAGTCTCCTTCTTCCTCCTATCACTTTTGTACTTGTTTCTCTATAAAGCAGCGATAGATTGCAACTTGATCTCTGGAGTGTAAGTTAGCTCTTCTAACCAACAACCTTTACTGGTCAATGTAAACTAAAACATAATCTCATTATTTATACAATCACCTTTCCCTAGATCGTCTTGTTATTCTCGGAAACCATCGAGATTCCTGGAATTTTGGTGCTGCCGATGCAACTAGTGGAAGTGCTGCACTGATGGAAATTGCAAGAAGCTTTTCAGATTTATTGAAAAGAGGCAAGCAACAACTTTTTATCTAAAGCAAAACGTCCATCAGCTACAGGCCATTTTTTCATCTTTTTTCATTTTTGAAGTCATTTCCAACTGACAAATCGATTTCAATTCTCAAGGGTGGAGACCAAGAAGGACAATAATGCTTTGCAGTTGGGATGCTGAAGAATATGGACTAATGGGATCATGGGAATGGGTTGAGGTACATGTGCTATTTATTTCTATGCCTTTTCTTACTGTGAACTTAAAGTCTGTACAGAAGTCATCTCAAATGTCATGCTGATTCTCTCCTTTTTGCATGTAATTTTTGCTTGCGATTCCATTTAGGATCATGCCAAAATGGTGAATCAAAGAGCTATTGCATACCTAAATGTGGACATCGCGGTAGAAGGTAAATCTAGCAATACTATTTACAACTTTCACAGGCCTTTCTATCAGTAAATCGGGCGCACGCTACTGACCATGCGCGTAGGCTCATTTGCGCGCTGCCTTTTGTGAAATACAATTTTGTCATTTAGCGGAAGTTATTGATAAAAGTTTTAAATATTCTAAGGAAAGGCTTAATATTAATATTCATATTCATAGTCATATTAATTTAGTTTTACACGAAGTACCCTTCAGCAAAGCTAAAATAAACTTAGCAATACATAATAGTCATAATCGTTTAGTTACAATAACAAAAATTAAAATATACCTTAGGCTGTTCTTCAATGGTGTCGTGTTTGGTTTATTGTCAGCTCATCAAATACATTTTCAGTTGTTTGTTAAAGTAAAAAAGCGTGGGAAGTTCCCTAATGCTTAAGGGGATTTCATTCCAGGTTTTAAGAGCTGAGTATGAAAATCCTTTCTTTGCATACTCTAGATTATACTTAGGAATCTGGATATTTCTGCAGAATCGTGTATTGTATCTGGAGTGGTGGGACCTTAGATTGAGTTTGTTCCATAGATTTTCTGGGCACAGCATATTAAAGATTTTATAAACCATAAGGTCGGTAAAAAAACTATGCCAATAGATACCAACAGATGATAGTAAGGCACTATTTACACTACACTGGATTGCTATCGTTGCGTTGCATCAAAGAATGATCTCTGTCGGATAGGGCAATCGTTCATACTACAGATAGCCACAATAATGAGTGCCTTTCATATCACATACAGAGTGAAGTGACTTTACCTGTCATTTAAGGAGCGTCTCTTACCGGATAGCTGTGACGTGATGTAAATGGTACCCTAGTCCGTTACAAAAACCACGGCGCAACAATAGCTATCCGATATAGTGTAAACGAGGGCCTACGTCTCTTCATGAATATAAGCTTCGATCTACGGGCTTTTAATGGCTTCTTATTCCAATTTGCTTTTATAATTTCAATGATGTCACTATTATTACTACAGAATCACTTTCTTTAATAGGAAACTACACTGTAAGGTTCAAATCAACACCGCAAATGCAAGATGCCTTTTTCGACGTCACTAAAGGGGTAAGTGAGCAAATTTATACTACTTATTTTTGAAAGTATATGGAATAATTTTGAATATTGAAGACATCGCGTTTTGTAAGGAGTTTTCACTAGTGGGGAAGTTGAGAAAAGGGCTCTTTAGAAAAAGCAGAAACTAGAGACTAACAAGCTTTTGAAAGTAATCCGAAAAAGAATATCTATCGATCGTAGAACGAAAAATTCATAAGCATACAAATATTTCAAATAGGACAAAAGTAAGAAAAGTTGCTGAATCAGAAGGGCACTTAAATGGTGAGGCAAATATGTTCTACTTGTGGGGCAATGGATTTCCTCACCAATTTATGTGTTAAAAAATAACCCACTGAAAGACGTTGTTCTTCATGAAAAATCTAGCATAAACTAACTTTATGAAATGACTGATTAGCTAATATGCAATTATAATGCTCNCTTCCTTGCTATGGTGGCCTTATTAGCGTATACTGTGCACACCACACAATGGAATAGACTGGTATTAAAGGAGTCACTTCGTAGAGTTGTGATAAATTATATGTCTACTTACTTCAAATATTTACACAGGATGCAAATTTCAGCTATATTGCTATTTTGCAAACTGTCATGTTCTAAAGATAATGAAAAGGCTTCTAAGATCTAGAAAAAAGTAAAAGGTCTAAAAATAAGTACCACTTTTAAAATGAAACATTGAAATACCGAAATACCACTATAAAATGGACTTCTTGAAGGTCTTCTAGGAGTTTTCAATAGCATGCCACAGTGAAAGATTACTGGCGATATTTTATGCTGCAGAAAGTTAACATCATTATTCAAAAATTGCTTCATTTCTTGTTCCTACTTGATCTAGAAATTGCAGAACCTTAAATTTGCTAGCACACATTATTTCTTCGTTTCCTTTGTGCTGTAAGACGGTTCTCCAACAAAAATGAGATGGATGAAAAAGATAAATTCTATTTCCCATGCTATTAACCTATTATTGCTAGAGATTCGTTGCTTTTTGCACTTTGGTGAATACGTTCTGGTGAAATTCCTTTCTAATTGTTGCCTGTTGTAGATACCAGCCCCAGATAGTAAACTTAGCTTGTACGAGGACTGGGCAAAGAAACTTCCATCTTTCACACACCAAGGAGAACCAAGGTTAGATATTGCGTGTGTTGCCGCATTCACTGTAGGCCTACATTCGATATTGAATGTTCATAGTATTGGCTGCGTTTTGAAGGAAGACGAATTTTTGCTTTTGAAGTGCGTCATTACGACCTGAAATAGAAAGGATAGTGAATCTTTATTACAAAAATCTTCATATTTAACAGAATTAGCGTACCTGAAATGCTCTATTAAGCTCCATTCTTTAATAAACCCCTCTCTCTAATAAGCCCCCTCTATATAAAGCCCCCCTTTTCAAGCAAAAAATGTAAACAAGCCCCCATCTCTATTATGCCCCTCCTCCTTCATGAAGAAAACGATAGAATGGGTTCTTGAGGCATGGAGAATATTGCCAGTTGAGATCAAGCGCATAAAATATGGCCCATGTCCAGAATTCCCTTGATATTGTCGAAAGAATCTAAGAGGAAAACGTTTGTATAGAAGATATTCCTGGAGTATCAGACCTGGATGATTCAGATGAAGAGGGAAACTGTTTAGTTGACTAATGTGAATAAACTTTCAACGTTGCTAGCATCGGTTTCTCAAAGGAGGCAATGCAAAAGTAACGCAAAGGAACATTTGTATCAAACTCTTACCTTGAGATATTGATAAGCCTCAGTCTAATGAGCCCCCGTCTCTATTAAGTCTCTCTCTAAGACTCCAAAAAGCAATAAAGCTCCTGGGCTTAATAGACCTTTTACGATAATTCTGCTGATGCGCTTTGTAGATTGATAGCAAAATATGAATAATTATTTCCTCGCTTTGCAGGACTCAAGTTGTACAATCTGGTACAGATTACAAGCCATTCATACAGATGTATGGTGTTCCTTCTCTTGACATCCGTTATTTGTACGACAAGGTAAATTTCTTCGGATTTTGTACTCAAAAAGTAGTCTTCGTTTGTCGACACTTAGAATGAGAATCAAGCTGTGTAATTGCATTAGGCATGCATATCAGTATTGCGTGGAAAGTTCATCAATAAATATATTTTTACAATGAGACTTTCAATGCCGATAGCGTTCCTTTATGTTAGTCCGTGGTGTCTTATAGATTTGCTGGATAGATATCTTGCACCACTCCTCGTTTTGATGCACTGGAGAAGCAGCTTGTAAATTTTCAGAGGAATAAGACAATTACTCACAGCCAAGAGTTTTAATAGAAAGTAGTGTAATCTCTCTGCGTATTTCCACAATTAGTTGTATAATATCTAAAATTACAATCGAACAGTCATTTAAATCCCATAAACAGCCTAGACACATCGATTGCTACAGGAAAAGCTTGACTGTCAAAAAGAGAATCAGCGTTCTTCCTGCTAACTATTTAAAGGCCCCATTTACACTGCTACAGACCACTTCTGGCTCGCATCAAAGAGCGATACGTAGCAGTGTAGACGATTCCGAAAATTGCGACTTGTATGTAGTCCGAATCACAAGTTGTCTTTTTAGCAACAGGATCAAGAGTGGTACGGCGAGCCGCACCAATGTTTCTACGGATTGCTCAGAGCAGTGTAGACGGAATCTGCAGCACTTGTGGTGGTTGTGGATCACCAAGTGATCTGTAGCAGTGCGAATGGGACGTAAGACACTGCGAATTCACGACGACACCAGTGTTATCTCCTATTTGCCTTGATATTACCCCCCCCTCTTGTTCATGCAAAAAGACTCTGTACAATATTCTAATAGAATGCTGCTTTTATTTACAGCTGGTAATGACTGCAGACCAATACTCGGCCTACCATTCAATACACGATAATTTTCACTTGATAGACACTTGGGTTGATCCTACATTCAAATATCATTTGGCAGTGGCAAGAATGTGGGCTAAAATTGGGCTGAAATTGGCTGATGAAGTAGTTTTGCCATTCAATCTTGTTCGTTATGCTGAGAAGATTTTAACGTTTGCAGAAATATTTAAACGGACCAATGCAGAAATAACTGGCCCTCATAACATCGATTATGGTAAGCAATATAACTCCTAAAAGCCATACTTTATAGATTGCTTTAATATTTTCATTGTAGAACTCAATATCAGTAAGGGGATGCTATCTTTGTATTGCTACAAAAATCGATAAAATCAGACGGTTTTCAATAGAGTTGTTAGCATTTACTTTATGTAAATGATTTTAAAAAATTAAGAACCACAGAAATGATATTAGCTCTATCCCTGTGATAGCCTAGAATTTCTTTGAATGAATGAGTCTCGTTATAAACGGTGAATTGATATATAATGTCTTAAAACTTTTCCACAGATCCCCTAATCAAAAAGTGCAAAGAACTTGTTACAGCGACAGAGGAGTTCCATGAGCGACTAAGCAAACTTGATGAATCCAAGTAAGTATCTTTATTTACTACTTTTCTTTGACATAATGCATAGGAGCGTCCAACAATAGCACAGCTTGCAGTTGACCAATCAGTGGATTTGTTTCCATAAAATTATTGGCCAATCATGTGCCTCCACTTTGACCTTGTTTCTTCATTTCGCCATTTTGAAACGGGGTTGCTGTAGAAAAATTCATGTCTCACAACTTTTGCGTCGGAAAAAAATTTACATTTATTCACAGCCACGATGATTTGCCTCAACTTTGAAACTGCATTTCTGTTGGAGCGTCCATGCATTTACCGAAAATTACCGAAGGTAAACACTGGACGCTCAAAACTAGGCGGTTATTCGTCCTTCAAATAGGTACTTAATGTAATCCCTTATCAGCACTTGCCTTGCTTCAAATCCTTTTCCATAATTTGTCACCTCTCTTCTTTTTAAATGTTTACAGAGCTCTCTTAAATTACCACCAATCAAAGTAGGGATTTGTGTTGTCTTGAAAAAATGTTTTAACAAGAACTAGTTTCATTATGCACCTGCAATTTTACAAGTAGAAATACCTTGATACTGGAAGCCTGTTAGCTTTATGTTCTTGAATTTGTATCTTCGAGCTAAAGCAAGATGTGTACGCAGGTTGATAACTTCGCACGTTTGCGTTACAAAACATGATAGCATTTGGCACGAAGAGAAGCCGATGCTCATTGGTTTTCTATGAAAATGGTTCTTGCATTCACTCCTCCTATTCCTTCTTTAACTGAGTTAGTTATTTTCAGTTCGAATGGTGCTGCATTTTCCTATATTAGAATTCAAATTCAATCCTAGTAGAACTTTGGAAACTCAAATTACTGTACGTAACTAACTAAGAGGTATAGAATTTCGAAGTCTTTTGCTTTTGTCTCAAAATATAGGAATGGCATTGATTGTTATTTTTCTATTCTTGAATTTTCATCTACGAACTAAAGTCCCAGAATAAGATTCAGGTCTAAGTTTAGCAAAAAATTCAGACTGGGTAGCTGACGGGAGATACAGGTAAATGTCGCACCCCCAACCTCCCGAAATTTATCTAATTAATATTAAAACTCAAGAGAATTCTTTGAGGGCAAATTCGGATTGCGTATTCTCCCCCTAACAATTTCCTTTAGTATCATACCTGGCTTTGGGCCTCTGGCTATATTCTTCAAATAGCACATTTACACACAAATAAATTTAAAGAATTTTGGCTAAGGCTGGCTCAGTGAATATCAAAGTCAACATTTGGCCAC
Source organism: Cassiopea xamachana (assembly GCA_900291935.2). NCBI lineage: Eukaryota > Metazoa > Cnidaria > Scyphozoa > Rhizostomeae > Cassiopeidae > Cassiopea > Cassiopea xamachana. The sequence goes on along the minus strand of OLMO02000238.1, from coordinate 10,477,856 downwards.
CATAATCTGGAATTTTGTGTGACACCAATTTGGGTTCGATCTCAGAAACAAACTGGTAGAACGAACAGAAAGTATGTGCATCTAATAATGAATAGGAAGGCACTACGCTTCCTAGGTAGTATCATTTTTGCCGCTCTCTTCTGTTGTTATTGTTGTTGTTGTTGTTGTTTACTTTATGTTGAGTAGATTGTTATATCTAGCTTTTTTCAGCTAAATTGGACCTTCTAGGCATGTCGCATCCAGGCATGTAAGCCTTATAGTGCACCATTAAGCGTCCCTTCCGAAAGACAGGATATGCTCTAATGACACAACAATTCATTCGTAGTGAACTGAAAGTTCGAATAGTCAACGATCAGCTGATGAATTTTGAAAGAATCTTTTTGCATGAGCCTGGACATCATGGTACCAAGAACGTAAGGTAATGTTAAAAAAGTTAAAGATCTTCTGATGACTTTGCACAATCTGATACTTTGTGCTTTTCGCTCCGCAAGAAATCCAAAATATAACGCATTGTTATGCTGGCATTATTGCCTATTAACAGAAGCTGTTACTTCATGTAAATGCGATAATTCATACTGCATTTGGTAGCATGGATACTTATCCGTTGTTAAGAGCAGTCGTGGCCAAGCGGTAATGCAGTCGACTCAGACCAACATGGCAATGGGTTCGGAGCCCAACGCATCCCATTGGTGACGTCAGGAAGGGCATTCGGTCCTAAATGCTCGTGCCAGAACTAAAGTCCTCCCAGAGGCATCCTCCAAGCCCCAAGGAACTGGGGGAAACGGAGGTAAAATTGAGAACCATGCTTATCTGTTGTTAGGGTTTTTCGGTTAGTAAAGGTGATCGAAATTTCATTGGAAGCCCAGTGATTACAGCTCAGGTGAGCTCTTTTCAACGAATACTATGGCGTTTCAAGTGACTCAATTATCTTTAACCCATTGGTCACACGGTTAAGAACTACCTACCAAAACACAACATTCAGTAACGCTTATAACTAGGGCAAGTTTTTTGGTATTTATTTTTTGAAAAGTTGCCAAATGTTGCATTTATATTTGAAAAGGTCCAAAATGCTGCATATATTTTTTGAAAAGTTGAATTTGTGAATCAGTTCGACATTTTGAAGAAAGTCATTAGTACTTTTGTGTGAGATATCTTTATTACCACGTACAAAAATCTTTTCAAGCATACTAAAACTCGTGAAGTTAAGTGCAAATGCTGTCATGCTTTTCGAGATTTTCATCAAAAAAGTTCCTCTCCTTTGCCAGTAACTTTTTCAGAAATGAGAAACTTCTTTACACCATTCGCTATTAAACTGGGATTCGGGTGCTCAGTTTCAGGGGTTCAGCGGTTTGGTTCACCCCAATCTTGTGATTCGTGACGTTACACTCTGTTTGGCCAGTTTGGCGTTAATGAAGTATATAGTTATATACATATGTTTTGAATTTGAAGAGAGAACACTTAGCTTGTCAATGAATGCAAGTATGGTACTTGCAGGGCTCAGTACTTCGAAGAAAAATTAGAACCAATGTTCTACACTAATTGATGCTGCATTACTAAACACTTGGGCGGCTATGAAAGTCAATTATGCTCTCTGAAAGGAATAGCAGTAATGAAGTGTATCCTACATCTTGAATTTTATGAATTATTGACTGATTGTGAGAACTCCTTTAGGGATACTTTTGAAATGTTGTTCAAATACGTGAAAAATATGAAGTGCTGCATTTATTATACGAAGTTGCAAAATGATGCATTTATTATCAAAAGTTGTACAATGTGGCGAAATCAGCAAAATTTGCAAAATGCTGCAATTATAACTTCTCCCAGGAGTACCCTGGATGTCTAAAAGTCCGGATCTGCACATTCATCACATAATGCTATTTGTAAAAAACGTTGCAAACGTTGCAAAAAAAACTTTCCCTATTTATATCGAATAGTAAGGCCAGGAGATTGTCCGAAATTCTCTGAACACTTTTGGTGAAGGCACTTTATTCATTATAAGTTCAAATTTTAGGCACTTGATTCTTGGAACGACTGCTTTCTACGTTACCTCAAACAACAAGTTTCCTGCGCTGAAGGAGGCAATTTACAGAGCTTATANAGAGGTATAGATCCTGACTGGGATGGAGTCAATGTTCATTTATCAATTTTGATGTCGAAAATCGATGAAGCAATACGACACGTTCAAGATGTCAGAACAGTCTGAATAAACTGACAAGTCATTTGAACCTACTCCAACCAACTTTACCCAAGCAACATCCGCAATGTGAAGAACCAAGAAATTCTTTGTTGTTAAGAGTTTGACCCACAATTTGAAATACAAAGCTCTAGAAGTATTGCTTGATGCTGAGAATCCAGTTTGAGGTTTTGTTTGATTTGGCAGAGCAACTTAGATATGGAGGCATCGTGCGTTTGAGATATTTGAAATATTTTAAATGAAATCATGAATTCACATTGCTTTACAAATTTGTCGTCCATTTCTTCAAGTTTCCTGCCTAGATTTACTCAATTATTTAATTTACATCCACTGTTCAGATTTATACTAAAACAGGTGAGGGAGCAAAACACATCCCAATATGTAAAGCGCACAGTCGCATCGCGTGAACTCTTTTCTGAGGGGGAGGTGTAAAGCAATAATTTACCGACAGAAAGTGGTAAAACTGTGATTTTACCGACAGAGGTGTAAATTTTCCAAATTTTTCGGCAGAAGCGTTTTCTTGGCAAGAAGTCCTTATTTTTATAGGTTGCATTTATGATAGAAAGGAATATTCAAAAATTTTTTGACTAAAGAATGGCAAAGCATGTAGTCATGCACTGACGAAATTCTTTAAGAATTGTCATCAAGTTATGCTAAGATTTAATTCATGGCCCATTAATACTTTCTCGCCCCAGCACTACGTGTTTTGTTTATAAGAAAGTAGTACTCGGGTATTCAAGAAGCTAAGAAAGTTCTGCACTGGATTTTTGAGACCTAGAAAGTTTTCTAGTGTTACTGTCTTTCAAATTTCGATTTATCTGTGTACAAAATGTCATGCATGTGATGTTGGCTCTAACAGTTTAAAGTCTGTTATTTACCAAGATTTATATCATCATTTTAAGTGTACATGGGGCTTTTTCGCTTTCCATTAATTTGCATGTGCAAAGCATTGGAACTCAAAAATCTTTGCTATGAAAGTTTTGATTCTAGAATCGTGAAAAAGTTAAGAAAGTTTCAGTACTGGACCAAAAACATTTCTTATATAAAAAACACATGTAGTCGAAATGATTGGAGAGAAAAGCAAGATTTTGATGTTTTGAAATGTAGGAGTTCTTATTTTCCTGAAGTTTGTATCTCTTTTGCACTGCAATCCAATGGCGGATCCAAACATTCGCAAGCTTCCCGGCAGAGAATTTCAGATTTCAAAATTGCTTGAGTTTCTTCGTGATGAATAGAATTGGATTCTAAAACATCTATGTTCTTCCAAGGCAAATCTCAACTTTATTCTGATTTCGTTGCAAGACTCATCGTTTCCACTCTTCGTCCAAACATTTTCAAACTTGAGAAACCATGGATTCATATCCGAAACTGAAATCCGAATTGTGCTTTATTCGATAGCAAACGAGAGAATGAGAACTCCCCTGCTCTTTTAAGGTGAGATTCTGTTGATCAATTATGACATTCTTCAAGCATGTATTATTGTTTCCCATTGTTTAGTTTGCCTATTGTGGTTGTGCAATAAGGGAAGTTGCGATTCTATGGAGGAAGTTGTGAATCTGGAATGTCAGTGAGTATTTGCGATTGTGGACATTCCACATGAAACTGGGTTTATACGAGTGCTAATCATAAAAACAAGGATACAACCCAAAAAGTAAACTATAGGCCCATTAGCGTCTTACAATCCATTGCGAAAGTGTTTGAGCGAATCAANAGAGGTATAGATCCTGACTGGGATGGAGTCAATGTTCATTTATCAATTTTGATGTCGAAAATCGATGAAGCAATACGACACGTTCAGGATGTCAGAACAGTCTGAATAAACTGACAAGTCATTTGAAACTACTCCAATCGACTTTACCCAAGCAACATCCACAATGTGTAGAGCCAAGAAATTCTTTGTTGTTAAGAGTTTGACCCACAATTTGAAATACAAAGCTCTAGAAGTATTGCTTAATGCTGAGACTCCAGTTTGAGGTTTTGTTTGATTTGGCTGAGCAACTTAAATATGGAAGCATTGTACTTTTGAGATATTGCAAATATTCGAAATGGAATGAAATCATGAAATCACATTTGCCTCACAAATTTGTCGTCCATTTCTTCAAGTTTCCTGCCTAGATTTACTCAATTATTTAATTTACATCCACTGTTCAGATTTATACTAAAACAGGTGAGGGAGCAAAACACATCGCATATGTAATGCGCACAGTGGCATCGCCTGACCTCTTTTCCTGGGGGGCGGGGGTGTAAAGCAATAATTTACCGACAGAAAGTGGTAAAGCTGTAATTTTACCGACAGAGATGGAAATTTTCCAAATCTTCCGGCAGAAGCGTTTTTTTGCAAGAATTCCTTATTTTTATGGGTTGCATTTATGATAGAAAGGAATGTTCAAAAATTTTCTGACTAAATAATAGCAAAGCATGTAGTCATGCATTGACGAAATTCTTTGAGAATTGTCATCAAGTTATGCTAAGATCTACTCGCCCCAGCACTGTGTCTTTTATAAGAAAGTAGTAGTCGGATATTCAAGAAGCTAAGAAAGTTCTGCTCTGGATTTTTGAGAACTGGAAAGTTTTTTAGTGTTCAAATTCGATTTATCTGTGTACAAAATGTCATGCATGTGATGTTGGCTCTAACAGTGTAAAGTCTGTTATTTACCAAGATTTATATCATCATTTTAAGTGCACATGGGGCTTTTTAGCTTTCCATTAATATGCATGTGCAAAACATTGGAACTCAAAAATCTTTGCTATGAAAGTTTTGATTCTAGAATCGTGAAAAAGTTAAGAAAGTTTCAGTACTGGACCAAAAAAATTGTTATGTAAAAACACGTGTAGTCGAAATGATTGGAGAGAAAAGCAAGATGTGGATGTTTTGAAATGTAGCAGTTCGTATTTTCCTGAAGTTTATATCTCTTTTGCACTGCAATCAAGTGGCGGATCAAAACATTCACAAGTTTCCCGGCTGAGAATGTCAGATTTTGAAATTGTTTTGAGTTTTTTCGTGATAAATAGAATTGGATTCTAAAACATCTATGTCCTACCAAGGCCAATCTCAACTTTATTCTGATTTCGGATGCAAGACTCATCGTTTCCACTCTTCCTCCAAACATTTTCAAACTTGAGAAACCATGGATTCACATCCGAAACCGAAATCTGAATTGTGCTTTATTCGATAGCAAACGAGAGAATGAGAACTCCCCTGCTCTTTTACGGTGAGATTCTGTTGATCAATTATGAAATTCTTCAAGCATGTATTGTTGTTTCCCATTGTTTAGTTTGCCTATTGTGGTTGTGCAATAAGGGAAGTTGCGATTCTATGGAGGAAGTTGTGTGTGGAATTTCAGTGAGAATTTGCGATTGTGGACATTCCATATGAAAGTGAACAGGGTGTGGGTATCGCGAGTCTTGCGAAGGCGGATGAGATTATTAAATTAAGTGGTTCCCCTGACATATGCCCTTTGGCATTCAAGGATTGCTTTGCTGCCTGACTGTTATTGCCACTCGCAGAAAGGTTTGTAATCTATTGTAGTGGGATAACAAAACGTTAATGATGGAGTTGTTAGACAAAATTGAGAACTACATCGACTCTAAGGATGATGAGAACATCGCTAACCTTTACGAAAGAAAAAGAGAATATTCAATAAGGTCTACAGTGTATTCGATAGTCTTCAGGCCTTGTCAATCAACTGCACGCACATCGATGAAGTAGCAAAAGAATACCTCCCTGTCGATTGTATAGCTACATGTTTTTTTAGAGAAACCGTCATTTTGCTTGAGCCTCAACTTTGTAAACTATTCTCGAAATTGAACTTGAGATTTTCTTTGAATTTTCTTAGGTTTTGTTGAAATAAAATAGGTAAAATGGAGTACACTTTCTTTGTTTATGTTTTATACTCGAATTTGAATTCCATTTTTAACATTTGGAATGTAATAATGACGTAATATCGATATTTAGCCAACAAAAAAGACACTTGGAAACATTTCTTGAGATTTTGGCCATTTGGCCCTCATATTCTCATTACCTTTTCTCTTTTAAAAAACGTGTAATGAAAAACGTGTAACGTGTAAAACCAAAAAGGGCGTTGCATCTAGGGTGTGGTCATCGATGGTCTTGCGAATGTCAGGATATTTCCTGGACCCACAACTGCTGCAATCACTAGTATGAAGATTGGGATAATCGTTGCAATATCATCTCAGATCTATCGCCTTGCATATCAAACTATATGGCAAAAGATACTCATTCGACAGTGGGAATGGAATTTTAATAGTGTTTGTTGCCAGAGAATCAGCATATCCGATCATTTCTCTTATCTACTGTGTAAAACCAGCAGAATGCAATTTGAAAAAGCATAACAACAGCCGCAACAAAGTTGGCTGCACAAATAGAAAAATAGTTGAGCAACTTTTACTCAGAAATGAGGCGGCAGTAACTTGCAGCAAAACGAAGTGACTATTCAACTAATCTAATGTGAATACCACAACTAATTAGAGAGTTAAATGTCTCAAAGAAAGCACTAACAGTTTAAGGTCTGGTTGTGTTCAACAGGGTATCATTTCTTCATCAACATCACTTCGTTGTGTCTATTGATAAACTTCCACGGCTTATCATATCCAGCATAATAAAAAATTCCTTTGACATATGCATTCTGCAGACCATCTTTTGCAAGATCTTTCTTCAACATCTTAGCCTGATGCAAGTATTGTCTGTAGAACAATTTGTATCCACCAAAAGAACGCACATAAGCACAGAATTCTTTCTCCTCCACAAACACTTCGTTGTTGGTGGGCTTAGGTGTGTCCTTTTGGAACTCTTCAGGGATGTAGAAACTCATTTTCAATTTGTAATTTCCAATTTTATCATTGTCCCCCATTGCAATCAGAACGGGGACTGTCATGTTCATCTTGACAGACATTTTATTTTCTCCTGATATGTACTTCAACAATCGTTGGAACATCTTCCTGGAGCTTCCTGTCATCGGTGATACTGTAAAACAACATTGTAATAGAAAATTATATCATTGACAGGTATTCACCACAAATCGTTGCTACTAGATTTCCTGAATGTTTCTGAAGCTTCGTCAATACAACTAATAAAATGAAGACACTGACTTATTTCTAGGATACGTTGCACAGGTTATCGAATGAAGCAGAGCCTCTTCTAAGGAATCATTGTGAACGGAAGGCCTCATTTCCTACAAAGGATACTGCTCTTCAAAAACTCTTCGGAACGTTACGCAATAAAATATCAGAGAGGGATCGTTTGCTGGGGGCCAAACCATTGAAAGATATAGTAACTATAATGAAAGCACAACGTCAGGGTGAGCGGCCTCCCTATATAAGTCAAAAGAGGCTTTGGGATAAAGAGTATAAAACATTGCAACAATTGAAAGACAAATGTGCCATGAATAAAGGTACTAGAAAACAAGTGTAATATGGATAAAGTTAGAAAGTAGGAAGCAGCTTTTCCAGCAATGTTTGCATGTGAAGTTTCCTGTAGCTTACTTACTTTTAAATCTGTCAGAGAATGTTATAACAATGATTGCAATGAGTTGCAATAGTTTGCAGCTAAACTCCTTGCAAGCATGTATCAATGGACTCTCACGCATTTATTCTAATATGTTACTATTACTTGTAACCTTTTGACTCCCCAGTTAAATTTCTCCATCTCTTTAAGCTTCCCATTTTCTATTCGTCATGCTTTTTCTTTTATAAAACATATGATGAACTTACAAGATCCTTCTTCCTTAGTTGAGGCCCACTTTGCTCCACTGTAGCATCTTAATTCATAGTTTGCTGACTTTTTCTTGACAGTAAATGATGGGCATTCATATGTGGAACAGAAGCCTGGCTTTCCAGTCTCTGTCTTGGCTTTCCCATTACTTGTCAAACTTGTGACTACTTTTCCTGCAAGTTTCAATACTTTGTTCACAATGTCCAGACCATTATTTCCTCTAACCAGCCCATTGAGCCTGCCAAATATTCCAGGTAGTTCTGCATTACTTGTAGCGGCAATTACAATCAGGAGAAATGCTATAGTTTGGACTCTCATGATGCTGCCACTGAATAGCCTCCTGAATGGAATCAGTGATAATTATAATGTGGAAGCCAAATTTAATTTAAGGAATACCATACATATTAGGGGTGCACAAACAAGTATCTAGCTATTCGAGTACTCGATCCTGATGATACGGAGCATTCGGTAATACATTAAATTGTTCATTTTATCATGTTGGTTTTAGTTAGCTGATATAACATTACTATTGTATATTCATGCGAATGCTAAATGAATTAATGAAGATGATGATGATTATCATGATTATGATGATGATGATGGTGGATAGCCCATGGCTGGAGACCTCCATGTGGTGGCAAGCGGGCGCAGAGAGACAGCTGTCCTTAAGATGATAGTGACTTATGTCGCAGAGAGTCAGAATTAGGGCAGATGTTGATGATCTGTGGCAAACTGTCCAACCAGGCCCCTTCAATGAAAAGCAGACTCAATGGCTCACGCTACAGCTCTGCCTGGTAACTGTAGAGTTAATATAGTGGATTAAGTGTAGCCAACTCAATCACCTTTTTTACTCTTTTAAACAAATGACAGGTGATAACTGATCCCGGGGTCAATCCCAGGCCCCCTTCGGGGGAGAAATGGGAAATAAGAGGTTGGTGATTGAAAGAAGGAGGAGTCCTGCTTTAGAGCGATATGGATGACGAGGCAAGTCCTGGTCAGTCTCAACACACCGCATTGAAAGTTTGGATGTCAACCTTAGACGTTGGAGATCTATATGGCAGGCTGGTATCGACAATCAACATCTGGGGTTGGCATTCAAAAATTTGAAAAAATAAGAAATGAACTAAAAGTTCTCGATCAAGATGAGAAAGAATTAATTCTAGTAGGTGATACAAACTGTGATTTTAAATGCAACCAAAATAGTAATGCAAAAAAGCTCAACTTGATCTACTCTGAATTTCAGCTTGAACAGCTAATTAGGTCCTATAAAAGAGCTGCGACAGCTTGCAATAAGAGTAATGGTACTGCAACTATCAAACGCTTTTTGACCATTTCTCTTCCAATAAGTCGAAATACATCCTCAAAGCAGATACAATAGAAACATGAATGTTTGACCATTATATCATTTATGGTATTAGGAAAATAAACGCAGCGGGATTGAACTCCTTCAAAAGCAAAGGCTTGCTGAAACTCGTAGCTTGAAAAGGTACAACAAAGCATTGTTCAACAAGGTTTGCAAGGAATAGATTGGGTAGCTCCTCTTACATTACTAGAAAATGAGCCAAGTAAGGTGGCTGCAGCATTCCAAATGTCTTTGATTCACTTCTGGATATGTATACGCTACTTAAGCTTAAAACGCTACGCAAATGAAATTGCACCTTGGCTAACTCGCTCAGTAAGAGATTTAATGGCTAACTCCCTATGGCCAGCTTATAAAAGGCTATGTAATCAATGCACTTATTCAATAAGAAAACAATTCAGGATTGCCACCATGGGCTGGTTGAAGAGACAAGAAATGACCCTAAGAAAATGTGGAAGATATTTAATAGAGTATTGAAAAGCGACTCGGCAGGTAAATCTATTCCCAGTCTAAATGTAAACGGTAATGTAGTGACTGAGGAGAGCAAACTACCTGAGGCTTTAAATATGCATTTTGTTTCTGTTGGCCCTAAGTTTGCAGAAAAATTGCATCTAAGCAAAGTGGCAATCCATTTATGTAGATCAAATATAGGCCAATTTCAGAGCTTTCAATTTTCTCAAGAGTATTTGAAAGGATTGTACAAGATCAATAGCACGAGTTTCTTAAAGCAAATTTCATTTTAACAAATAACCAGTACGTCTTTAGGATATTGTATTCCACAATTATATCCCTAGTAAATAGTACTGAACATTGGCGTCATAATGCTGATAGCCAGAAGCTTAATATGACGATATTTCTATACTTGAAAAAAGCATTTGATACTGTCGTTCACAGAATATTGATGATAAATTGATGAAGTACGGTATCAAAAGAAAAGGAATTGAATGGTTTTAAATCGTACCTAAGTGGTAGAAAACAATTTTGCTCTGTAGATGGTCAAAGATCAAGGATTGAAAAAGTTATTTGCGGTATTCCTCAAGGATCATGCTTAGGTCCCCTTTTCTTCATTATATGCCTTAACTACATTGAGAGTTGCTTAGAATTCTCTAAGGTAGACATGTATGCTGACGATACACATCTAGTGATATATCAGAGCTCATAAGCATGACAAAGAAGGAGCTGTTAAATATGCGTGATTGGTTGAGGGTAACTAAACTAAGTGCGAACCCCAAAAAACAGCATTTATGGTTATTGGTCACCAACGTAGAATAAATGAAATCAACGACCTCCCTCCACTCAAACTTAATGATAGCGAAATAAAACATGTAGGGAAAGTCAAATCCTTAGGTATCATTGTTGACGAAGGGCTAAAATGGAAGAGTCAATATTTAAATCATTGACGGGAAAGCTAGCAGGAGGTCTATCATCTTTAAAAAAGCTTAAGAATGTTCTTCCCAATCCAAACTATGCGATATTTATCGTGCTCTGTTTGAGTCACATACGCTACGGAAACGTAGTATGGGGAGCGCCATCGTCAACCGAACTAAAAACACTATAATGTTTGCAGACTAGAGCTCTATCAAAAAAAACAAATGGCTGAATATTGAGAACCTTATCAGCTTTGATTGATCCGTTTTAGTCTATAAGATTCTAAATAAGCTATGCCCTGAAAGCCTATGGAATATTTTTCAATTCAGATCATCTTTATCTAATTACAGAACTAGAAATAACAAAGATCTGCATATTCCAAAAGTAAAACTTGAATTCTTCAAGAAAGGCTTTCAATATGCGGCATTAGAGCCTGGAATGATATTTCAAGTAACATAAGAGAACTGTCATCACTAAGGCTGCTAAAAGTCACATTTGATGAGCAATGAAAACTAATCTATGCCCCCCTCAAAAGAACGACTCCCTGTAAGATCAGTGGTATTATTTCTTTGTTATTTTAATTTTGCTTAATTGTATATAATTAAGTTTATATTTGTACGTATGCTGAAGGAATATCATCATGAATAAATCAATATAAAAAAAGCTAAAAGCTAGGGCTTGTGTATATGTGCAAAAACATCTCACCTATTACACCATGGGCCGACAAGTAATATTTTCCCTTCCTATAGAGTGCTTTGCTTTTTCGGGTTGTGCTTGCATGACAAACGTGACTTCACTTCACACCAACTGTATAGTAACATTTCACTTCATGTAAAGTGAAACTTCACTGAGGTGAAGTGAATTTTTCATATATAACAGTGAACCTATCAGTGAAGTGAACTTAATCCGCTTCCTGTGCGCAAGTGCGCAACTGCACATGCCGGTGGTGGTGTGGAGTGAAATAATGGTTGCCATACAAACATAACATGGAATGTGCACAGAAATCTTTAGGAAGGGGAAACATCGCTTGTTAGCCCATGATTTAGGTGAAGTGCTTTTGCCCATATAAATACGCCCCAACATTCGCCTTGCCTGGAAATGCTGGTTTTAAACTGACCCTTAACTGCTACATGATCATATGCCAAGGCAGGGATTTCGTGTATCATGCTGTGAAAAACTAAATCTCTGAAGTCACATTTACATTATTATAGTGTAAACGTTGCGTTTTGTGACCATAATCCGATATATTCTGCGTGTTGAAACCTATCACACATGTGTAATTGATTGGGAAAACGAAAACAAACCTTGCACGCACAGAAAAATGTCAGCTGCTTGGCACGCAACTTTTTGATGACTTTTCTTGCTGAATCTTACGGCTCTAGCAATTCAATTTTTGATTAAGAGAAGAGATTTTTATGGGAATTAGATAAAGGAAGGGCTTCAACCCTATGTTTTCATCAGCCAGTACGCTTATTAACAGAGAAACATCCTCACATGCCAATAATCCTTACCCTCGACTTATATTTTCCTCGACCAGGCACGAAACGTAAGGGGGCATAGGGGTGAATCACCATCCACAATCTTGAGAATTTGCTATTTTGCAGTGGAAAAGCGGCAGTGCAACTTATTCTTTCAGGACAGCTTACTAGACCCAGGACCACTAGATTAATTACTGCTACTAAAAACTTCGCAGGCAAATATCTGACACCCTTAAAATATGTTGAAGTTACGTCCCTGACCTCGACTTATTGACCAATAGGTACTTGACTTATATTTTTGAAACTCTTTGCTCACCGGAAAATCTTGAATTCTATGCTTGTATACAACACACTTTTGAAAACTAACTGGGGTCTACCCTGGGATAAACTTTAAGATAATCCATCCCTTGAGGTGGGCTAGCTTAACCCGGGGTGAGTTCAGGTTAGTTGCATTTACGCTACAAAAATCTAAAATGTAAACAAGACTTTAACACTCCTTTTTACAAGAATAATATTTATAAGAGTATTTACGTTCACGCTTCATTTCGACATAGAATTTTTGTGCATTTGAATAATGTTACTGCTTTCAGATAGCTTTTGCCTTTTGATAAATGTTTGTTGCTCTGCTCCGCCCTTGCTTTGCTTTGTGATGAAGTAAGAAATCAATGAAAAGTTTTGAATCTACTCCTTTGATTTAGGGCAAAGTTGAACTTGTGGTACTTGAGTATTATCTAAGAATAATGTTAGGCTCAAAATCTGGAAAATTTAAGAATATAGAAGCTCAGTAAAACGTAGGTATTCTTATAAAAAAGGAGAGTGTATATGCAGAGGGAATAAAAAGTTTTTTTAGAATGCATTGTTTCTGATCTACACTTCAAATACATAGCATCCATGTTTGAAAAATGTATGCACCCAATATTTTTCTACTTTATTTAAAACATGTTGCACCTTCGTTTTCAATCTGTGGAAGATTTCATATGTCAAAAATTACAAACTCTGGCACGTACAAATTATCGCAAACTTTCTGGGCTTCTTTCCATATCCAAGTAGTTAGCAGAGACAGAGGTGACAAAACCTTAAGTGTATACATACCTCTTACCAGTTGTAAAGATCAAGATTAAAAACCTTTGCCAACAAGCGTCACAGCAAACTGAACGTTGAACGGAAGGCTAGGTTTTTATATAATAGCTTAAAGAACACTGCTGGTGAGTCCCCCTTAACAATTGACGAATCGGAGTATGATAGTCTAAAGGTCGTAGCGGTTGTACACTTGAGAAGCAAAGGTGTTTGATGTATATTGGTTTAAGCTTAGCAAAAAGCAAATAGGGACTTTATGAATTATCCAAATTTCTTCTCACGCACGCAATAGTATTTTTAATGGTATCAAATATGTCACCTCTGGTGTCTGGCGGTGTTTCAAATCTGTGACACTGAAGAGCTGACTGTAAATAGCTATGAGTACAAATAAGAGAAATTCTACTTATTCCTATAAAAAATAAATATCAAAATGTTCAGTTGAAGGATATCCTTAAGTTTTATTATATTCAATGAATGAGATACAGGAGTAGATAAAGCAGTGAATGGCTGCAATTTGATAAATCTGAGCATTTTTCTCTGTAACAGGAATAATAGATTTAAATATGAAGTATAAGCAAGACCCCAGACAATAACATCATGGCTAAGAACAGAAGACAAGAGTGAATGGAGGGTCAGGAGAGAGTATCAATGGGAATATAGTGTTTAATTTCATATAAGACCCCAGTTGTTCTAAATAATGTTTTATAAAGTTCATTGATATGATGTTGCCAGGAAAGATGTTCATCAACTAGTACATTAAAGAATGTAACATATTCTCTAGTCAGAGAAGGAATACATGTTCACATTGGAATCATTTTTTCAAGCTTGGGTGGATCAGTACACTACACCTACCCATATATTTTTTACTACACCTAATGCTCTTCATCATTAGAATATTTGCTAAATTCCTATTGTATATTCATCGGCAGCTTCATTGCTAGACTCTATTATCACTATTATTATTTATGAAAAATTTCTTTAATGTTGGCTAAAGTATACTAATGTAGCTAAGGAGCTAACCAACGCCTACAAAGTAAAGAAAAGTTCTTACAAAAATTCTTTCAGAGAAAAAAACCATAAAAACCCTACTTCATTGATAGAAATTTTGCATAATCTGCAGATGCAAGTACTTCCTTTCCATGATTTTACTTTCCGTTTCAGTCTCAACGGACTGGAGGGACTTCAACGAGTCACCCTTCTATGCACCACTCCTTTTGATTAGACGGTTCCAGCCTCTTTCGACTGGGAGGGGGGCATCAGTGAGTCACCCTTATATGCACCACTCCTTTTGATTAGACGGTTCCAGCCTCTTT
>OLMO02000238.1:10431010-10463263 GCA_900291935.2 Cassiopea xamachana | reverse complement strand
ACTGGGAGGGGGGCATCAGTGAGTCACCCTTCTATGCACCACTCCTTTTGATTAGACGGTTCCAGCCTCTTTCGACTGGGAGAGGGGCATAGTGAGTCACCCTTATATGCACCAAGTGCAGTGTCTTCACGTCACCCATATTTTTGGAGTGTGTGAAGTAATGATATAGCGACAGAACCTGGTAAAGATATGAATTTACTGACAGAGGAATTGACCTAAGGAATTGCGTCAGAATTAGGACTTTCTCATTTACATTATACATAATACAAGAAATTTATTTTAGAAAACGTCAGAGGGGAACATTTAGGACCTCAAAACTTTGAAAACCCCCAGGAGTTGTCCTAAGCTCAACCTACATCGGTTGTTGTACTGAATGGGCATTCTCCTATATATATGTATATATATATATATATATATATATATATATATATATATATATATATATATATATATATATATATATATATATATATATATATATATATATATATATATATATATATATATATATTTATATATATATATAGTATTCTCGATTTCAGATTTTCTTAACTTTATTTGAAGTTAGCATGATATTATAACAATGTTTAGGCCTTATGTCAATGATAGTAATCTCAGAAAATGCATAGTTGCATAGTTTTTACCTTCAGCTAAATTATTCGGGTTCACACATTTTTGTGTTTTCATGACATTCCATGGTAAATTATGTTGTTCTAGCCATAGTAACCATAGGGACTTTTACCGATTAATATTTTAGTTCGTGTTGGAGGGAGCACTAACGAGCTGTTGGTCACCCTTGCCAGAAATAGTCTTTTCGTTCCTGTCTGTCGGTAAATTCACAGCTATAGCAGTTTCTGTCGGTAAATTATTGCTGTACCTCCCCCCACACAGAAAAAGAGATCACGCTATGCCACTGCATGCGTCGTGACGTACATTCTATACTTTTTGAAGGAAAATAGACGCGAAAGCGTTAGAACCAATAAGAAAAAAACAAGATCAAATGACTATTTTTACAAATTAGGTTATCATGTATCAGAGGACGCGATTGGCGTATTTTGTTAACTCATAGGAAAGTTTTTCTAAGTAAGCAATCCGCAACTAGTTTAAATTCTATCCAAACTTTTAGTTGATTTTTGCACTGTTGTGACACCCGCAACAAATATACTGCAAATATAATGAGGATATGATAGGAAACATTCAGGCTGATACTAGAGAGTTTCTTGCAAATAAACGAGTATTTGACAATGCAGCGTTAGGCAAAATTTCCTTGATGCTGCAAAATTAGCAGCTGCATTTGGAGCTGTATGTATTGAAACTAGATACATGTTTGTTTTTTCAAGATAGTTTTTTGGCCCAGTCGTGAAGCTTTCTTAGATTTCAGTATTAAGGCTTTCTTAGCAAAAATTTTTGAATGGCAATGTTTTGCGTATGTACATTATTGGAATGTGAAAAAGATCCATTCACACTTGAAATGATGATAAATCTTAGTAAGTAGCAGAAGGTAGCTTGTTTAGGGTTACCTACCATCACACGAATGACAGTTTGTACACAGATAAGAAGTCTCAAAAGTAAAAAACTGAACTTTTTTAAGTTTTTGAGCAGCTGCGTACTACTTTCTTATAAACCACTTCTTAGCAAAAAAGTGTGAGTTTGTTTATGCGTAGCAGAACTAAACGTGTTGTGCCTCGCAACATGTCTAGGAGATACAGAGCAGAGCAACACAAAGAATAAACTAATGTGCATACAAAACTTCTATAAAAGTGCTTCTTACATAATATACAAGCAATGGGACACATACTAGGAACAATATGTGACCATTTGTAATCTGTGAACATATGGTGTTGATGTAAAGTCTATGTTGTTTTTGGCTTAATACTGAAGAAGCATAACTTCATTTCTGCGGCCAAAAATCTTCCATGGCTCATCGTAGCCCGCATACATTGCAAGTCCATTTTCAAACCTGTATTTTAATCCTGCGTCTAGCAAATCCTTTTTCAATTTATTAATTTCGGCTTCGTATTGGCTGTAAAACAACGGATATCCACCAAATGTTCTGACGTAGGCGCAGAATTTCTTTTTCTCTATGAATACAGTGGGGTCTGTTGGTCCTGGTGGGTTGTTCTGGAACTTCTCCGGAATGAAGAAACTCATTTTTAGCTTCTTTGAGTCGCCGTTTCCTTTTACTTCGTTTAATACAGGCACAGTCATTGCGATTTTTGCACTCTCTTGGTTATCTCCTTTGATATATTCGAACAGCTTCATGAACATTTTCTTATTTTCACCACCCATTGGAGTAGCTGCAAAGTAAAAATTCATGTTACAATAGCTACTGTAGAACAAATGATCAAGTGACATAGAACATTCACACTTAACCTAAAAATTTCAGGCATATATTCGAATCTTTGTTGCTGTTTTCTACATCATAACCTAAGCAAGAGTTTGCAAAAAATGCTATGTTGCGTCTCCAATATCTTGCGGGCCACCTTACATTTAGTTTGTAATGACCTGACAGTTGTGGGCCACCGTATTGCTCCCACCCCCCAAAAGTTCCCCTGGAAACTGAAGGAATTGTACAATTGATCATGGAGATAAATGGAAGGTATGTTATACCCAGTTCTCTCACCAATGCTCATGATGTATTTCATTCGCATTTTCACAAAATTATGATCATGTCCTAAGGACCAAAACATAGATAGGAACTGCGTTCAGTTGAAACACAGTAATCATAAGATCCCCTGCAAACCTCAAAGGGGGAGATTTAGGTTATCGCCTAATGCACTCAATTTCATCTCAAACTCAATATGCATTCCTCATGTTATCTGAGGGAAGCTTGTAGTTGAAGGGTTGCAAGGTTTATCATAAGGATATTAAGCGGCATGGTTGTTTGCCTAGGATCTGTTAGTAATTGCAAAAGCAGTTATAACTGAGGATAGGGGAAAAGAGCTCTAGTATAGAGATTTACACCATATGTTTATTTGGCAATATTTAATCTATGAAACACTGAGTTATCTAAGTAAGAAGTTGACTAATAGCCTTTCGGAAAGTCGGCAAAAGGAGTGAACTTACGAGTTCCTGAAGATGTGGTTGATACCCAATAGGCCTTTTCATAACATCTTAACTCATAGTCATCGGTTTTATTTATCACATCGAAAGCTGGGCAGTCGTAGTCTCCACAGAAAGCTGGTTTACCATTTACGGTTTTTTCAGATGGCCCATCAAAATGCTGTGCTACTGTTTTGATTATCTTCTTGATGAAGCCCAGTCCAGGATCGGCTTTCACAGTACCAACAAGCACGATTAGCACCATTACAAAGATTTGAGCTTTCATGATTGCACAGAGTTCCAAGTCTAGAAAATAACACAAGAATGCAAATTAGAGTTTACGATCAAACATGAACCATCCAACGAAATGAAAAGGTGCTGTCCAAATATTTTCCAACATGCATCAGTTTAGCTGGATAAGAACGTTAACACTCTAAGGCATCATGCACGTTAAATTTGCCTTACCTGCTACTTTCACAGATTGCTTGTTGCTCCTCAAGGGTTTACTACTACTTTAGATTATATTCACGAAGTGGTTGGTTATTATATAGTTACAGAGCTGTGGGGAATCCACATTGAGCATGTGATGGAACAATAATAAAACTAGATTACATAAGTAACGTAACCATAGTGTCAAGCGACATCTCCGTTACGTCATTCCCTATGGAATAACAATGCTGGTCAAATATTTTACTCCCTAATTGCTCTTTTGTGTGTATATGAAGCAAAAACTTGAACAACTGTTACTGATCATTGTTGCATATACGTAAAAAGTAGATAATTTCAGTATATAAAATCAGACACCGTGTTATCGTTATATTTCCAAGAACTAACAATGCTACAAAAAGCATTACGTAATCACTATTATGTAAGCCAGATGATTTGGAGATAACCAGACCACTCGCATAATGCCAGTTGCAAATTTTCCAGCTTAAGATATTTGTGTTACGCAATGTATTTTATGCCAACAAATGTACAAGTCACGTTTTACTACACTTTCTCGGCTCATGGCCATAAAATGCATATCTAATGGTTTTGCAATACAAGTTGTTGTTATGAAAGAGTCGCTTACTTAAAAGCAGTTCGACTGTACTTTCCAAAAAGTTATGAAAGATTGAGCCCCCATTTTTACCTGAAAACTCAGACCAGTGTTTGCAAATTTAGACCAATGCATTCCTATTTATAAGGATACCTATTTTTCGCGGAGTTTCAATATTCTTACATTTTTGTTGCATTGGGCCTTAGATTATTCGTAAACTATATCGTAAGGTATTCTTCAGCACTATAGTTGTAACTTCACCTGAAAATCAAGAAAATATATTCAAATCTTTGCTGGTGTCTTACATTATTATTAAGCAAATCGAACGAGGAAAGGAATAGTAAATATTGCAATGATGGTGCAAAATCTAATGTACAACGAGCACTCTAATTTGCATACACATAAATTCAAAGACTTGATCAAGCTTGAGCCTTGCAATATTCCTAAATTATTCTTAAATTTCAGGGAAACTAAATACTGTGCTAAAATTGTCTATTCATAATCGCTTATTGACTTTTTCCAATACAAAGCATTGATATGCAAGAGAGACTATCTCCAATGTAATATTAGGTTAATGGGCTCTCATTGAATCAAAGAACCCAATTTTGTCTTGTATATTGTTTATGTATTTTTGAATTGCGTACACCCTACTAATTTAAGAACAATTTATGAGCAATTCAGCCTCAAAAATTTGGAAAAGCTAAGAACAGCCAGCCTGCACCTTAATTTTACTGGTTCTTTTAAAAAAGATTGTATTTCTTTAAACTGTATTCTTATATAAATATGGTGTGTGAATCCCAGATCACAATTTTTTCCTGAATACTCAGAACTGTATCTGAAAACTTAGACCAATGCATTCCTTTTATTATAAGTTGTTATTAAAAAGAGTACATTCATATTAACTTTATTCTTACTACCACATTAATCTTTTATAGGAATCCCTAATTTTTGTTCAGCTTCAATGTTCTTAAGTTTTTTGGCTTTTGGCCTTGGATTATTCATATATTTTTCTTCAGTGCTAAATAGCTTCTGAAATTCGAAGGAATGTGTTAAAATGTATTTTGATGTCTTACTTCCTCATAAAACAAGCATCAATGGAGCAGAATGATAAATAACGTGTCGATAGTGCAAAAGTTAATCTAAAACGAATACACAAAAATTCTACCTCTTGTTGAAGCTTGAGCCTTGCATTATTCTTAACCTATTCCTAAACTTTGGCAATTCTGAGCCTTATTAGTCTTATTACACTTTATTCTTGCATGAAATAAAGTGCCACAAAAGGATCTGAAAACTTGGACCTGTATCTGGCAACTTAGACCTGTACGTGAAAACTTAGAGATTCTCAAAACTTGGGCTGGTGTCTGAAGTTGAAAACTTGGACCTGTATCCGAAAGCTTAGACCTGTGTGTGCAAGCTTGGACCTGCCCGGCAGTATTTTTGGCGGTAATTGTGGTCAAAGTAGGAAGTGTACGATTCCAAATTGCACAGTCTGCCTATTCAAATTGATGACCTTGGGAAATGAATATGACCACTCTTGACACCAGCTGCTGCATTAGGTGTGGCGACAGGGGAGGGCTAAGAGGGCCATAGCCCCCTCGTTGGAACATGCTAGCCTCATATCGGAATGTGAAAATCTATTTGTTCGGAGATTTTTGGCATTTTTAGTACCCTGAACACAGTATTTTAGCCTCCTCGTCGGAAGAGTCAGCCCCTCCGGGGGGCTTACATTAAGCTCAGACGAAAATTTTAGGCATGAGACCGAGTCCCAAAATTAGTTGTCTGAAGTTTTTCATTCATTTTTCATTTGTTAATTGAAGCTGCCGAATGTGTTAATCTCAGGTATAATATAAGAGTTGTTCATGATGAGTACTGAAAGAGACTAGGTAGTGCAGAGCATGGGTGGCCAACCAGGGAGAGGGCAAGAGCCGCAGTTTTTACAATGATGCCACGAGTAGTCACATCAAATTAATGAGGATACATGAGAACCATCCCATATTTTCTTGTCATATGAACATATCTTATTGAACTCAAGGGAAGTAAACATATATACGTAAACACACTTCAATGTGAGTGTAAGAGCCGTATGAAAACAGGCAAAGAGCCGCGGGTTGGCCACCTCTGGTGTAGAAGATCACCCTTTCTTTCCAGGCTTTTGTTTGATAGGCTAAAGTAAATTCCACAATAACAATTGCTCTGCTTCGCAGTACCTCTCTATCTTACAACATAACACAGGAATAAGCACAAAATACACTGACTAAGCTACAGGAGCATAAAATATGTAAAATACTGAAAATAGAGCAAATTTTATTTTCCAGCCATCCTGAAGAATATGATAACAATTTTTGACAAGATCTTGCTTGTGTAAGCAAGTTGGGGCAACGTATGCATGGCTACAGTTTACGCTCAGACGCGTACTTGCGCATGTGCGAGTGCGCACTTTGGAATAATATGTATGCCATGTAATCAAAGCTCCAGTTAGCGGACTCTCTGCAGGAGAATTGTTCTTGCACTCTGTAAAAGGTTAAATTGCTTTCTGCCATTATTCAGCGCTAAATCTGTCGCATCCATGCGTCATTCCTCGGTGACACTGACCACATGCATTATCTACAATCCTCAGTATGCCCACCAGCAATCAGCAGTATGCCCCCCAGCAATGTAGTTCAATGTGAACCTTGCCAATCATACACAGTGGCAATACTGTGATCATTGGCGGTTTTAGGGACTGCGGGGCCTGGGGTCAAATCATCTGTGGCGCCCTTGTTTAAGAATGTTTGATCACCAAGTGTATTCTTCAAGTTCTTCAAGAACTTAATTGGCGTGCCTCAAGGTTGTGCCTTGCGCAAACATGGCTATCGAATGTAATATCGATTTAATGGACACTTTGTTGCATCCAGTGTCTGCTATAGGGCCCACCATAGTTGGGCCGCTAAACAAGTTTCAAAATTGAGGTTCTAAGATAGCTGGAAAACGCTATTTTGAAGTTGGATTTTGCAAATACAGTATTTTTAAGAGAGACATTTTATTAACCTTTGAAGCAGAATTTACAGAAAGTATGCTACACATTCTCTCGTATCCAGAAACTACTGTAGGGCCCACCACGGCTGGGCCCAAAGAAAACTTTTCAAAATAAAGGTTCTCAGATGGCTAGAATACACTATCTTCAGATTCGATTTTGCAAATTTAGTGTTTCATATGAGAGCCATTTTGCTAGTCTTTGAAGCAGAAGTTACAGAAAGTGTTTTATAAGCTAAAACTTCGAAGCTCAGATTGTACATTAGTGTTCTTGAATGGAATGCCGATCAACATAAGAGTGGATTCATGCATCTGATATGTAGGGGTGCTTTCTCTTGTAAATGATTCACTTTTCAAGAAGGGACATTCATGTTTCGATGCCACGCGTTTTGCAAAAACGAACGAACGCAAATGGATGCGTTCACAACATAAAAAAGTATACAAATACTCCCTTTAACTACACAGTCTTTCAACTGTTGTAAAAGCATTATGTAGTCTTCAACTCTTCAAGAATTACTTAATCTTGATGATGTACTGACCAAATTCTACTTGAATTTTCCTAAGTTTCAAAAGTTGAGGATTGTTACATCCCCAAACCCCCAGTCGCTGTGTATTCAAATGTTTTGCTGTGATTTCTTTTCAATTCTTTCTACGGTGTGAGACGCCTTTTTGGTTATCAAATGTGCGTGGCCTGTAGCATGGCCCCCTTAAAGTCGCCATTGACAATGATGTGTGGTGTGTGGAATATCAAGAAGAAAGTAATTAGAATGCACTATTCATTAGCTATCAACCTGCGAATAGCGTTTCCTTGCATTTACGTAGAAGCAATTCTAGGTTTCTATTCGAAAAGACCTTTAATGTGGAGGGGTCTATTCACTAATGTCGGTGACTCGTACCTCTGCCTATTTGTGTTGGCTACAGCATCACTTTCAAAGCCTCTGGAATTGGGGGTCATTCAGAAAGAACGTAATGGTAGGGGGTGGCTGGGTATTTGATATTTTGTGAGAAACTGCAATAGAAAATATAGAGGTGAGTTATTGTAAATTACTTTTGTTACTTAACGCCAAATATTCCTATGTAACAACCAAATATTCCAAATAACTTTCAAAAAATACNCTCAAATAAAGAGAGTTTAGTGGCTGTATTTTCTTTGCTTACTCTATAAAGCACTAATAAAGTCTTAAGTGCGCTACAGCCACATGCTTTGGTGGGGATAATTTGAGAGGGGACCAATTCAAGGGCTTAGGGAAGTCATCATTCATTTTAGAATGTTTCAGTAGCGTCAATATTATGTGATCTTTGGTGGCGTAACGAATTTTAGGCACCTTATTTCAAACGCTAAGGGCCCTCCACTTAAAGGGGTCCCAAGACATTCTTTTTATTATGTGCTTTTGGCCATACTGTAATAATAATAATAATAATACATTCTTTATACAGGGNNNGTTATTCAATCAGCTTCAATATCTAAGCTGCTATCCTTAGAAGCCCAGTTTTAAATGAAAAATTAAAATAAATAAAAATTTTTAAATGAAAATTTACAGTTTAAAAAAGTCTGAAAAATAAATAGATAAATCGATACAGTAAATAACATTAAAATTCAATTTTGATATAATAGTTTAATCAATCCATAAAATGTTCTTTGAGTCCTTGCTTAAATCGAAGGTATGATCTCTCAGTTTTTAAATGTGTTGGCAATGCATTATAAATCTTTACACCACTATAGTAAAGTCCTCTTTTCGCGCTCTCAGTTTTTATTTTTGGAATTTTTATGTTTTGTCCATTGGCTCTTGTAGCTTTTTGGTGGTTAACCTTCTCAAAATGGTCATGAAATACATCAGGAGCAGTTTTGTTCAGGCATCTGAACACGAATTTAGCACACTGCATATTGCTTAAAGGATCACTTCTTAGGACCATCTCCAACCCATAATAGCCACTGCTGCTAACACATGTATTTATACAGAACTTTTTATACTCCTTTTTGCGTCAATCTGCCTTCTGGAGGCAGTGACAAAGAATGAACACGGACAGATCATATGAAGTCTCTGTAGTCACTTTCGTTCTTTTGTGAAGTTTTGCACATTAAATGTTGACATTAATCTCTCTATTTGGACATCAAATACTGACTTTATTGGCACCCAATAGTCCCTCCAAAGATAAGCCCCCCTGCATATAAGCTCCCGAATATAAGGCCTCGATTTCACTTCTCACTACGAGCAGATCATAAGAACTATTTCAAATATGGCGGACGTAGAGCTTGCAAGAAAGCAGCTACTGATTGCCTTAGGAGAGTATGGTGAAAGGTGAGTTCCATTGGAATGTTCCACTTTAGTCCATTAAGGTTCCAGGAAACTATTCTACCTGCCTTTCAAACTGCATAACATGCATCATTTGGTGATTTCATGATATTACATAGGTAGGCAAACTGTTGTGAATGCACTTGATTTTTTGCTTCTGGAAAAAGGGATAAATTCAAGATATCATATGATCACATTTTAGAGTGCGTACTTGATGTGGAAATTTGCTGATTTTGCACACTTAAGCGCGGAAACTTACCACTGCATACGTCAGAACTGAGGCAAAAGTACATTTTTCGATGGGGTGTTTCAGCAATAGATTCAGTTATTCCGTGCCTACTCGTACTGAGAAATATAGCAGCTGCATGCATAATTTTTACGTATAAATTGGTTTACTAGTGCTTCAAATGGGGCTTAGATGTGGCCAGTTAAGCAACGATTGATGGTGGAAAGCAAACTATCCTGTAAGAGAATATAAGAGCAGTTGCCATACACTATATGAGGATGAAACCATACTAAGAAAACAGATCCCTTGAATAAATTGGAAATGTGACATGAGAAAAATTGAGTCTTTGAGTCAAAACTGTTTTGGGGCTATCAAAGTACAGGACATTGTGGATAACAAAGACTCAATTGTTCTCATGTCACATTTCCAATTTATTCAAGGGATCTGTTTTTTTAGTATGGTTTCATCCTCATGGTCAATCATAAAGCAGTAATCACTTGCAAATTGACAGTTTCAAGCCTGCATGTCAATTTAGTCACTTATATTTATCAAGCATTACTATAAAACCTCATTTAAACCCCCAGAGGCTTATTTGCAAAAATCAATTTTTTGTAGGTTTGTATGTTACCCTTTAAAAGCCCCCCTCAAATAAGCCCTTGGGATTATTTGAGGGTGAATTTTTAAAGGGTAGTATACAAACTTAAAAAACAATATAATTTGCTCAATTAGTTAAATTAAAAAAATTATAGAAAGGCTATTTCCCATAGGAAATTTATTAGTCAACAGTGATTTCTTCATTATCACATCAAAAGTTATGTTTCTTTCTGCTGTTTTGCCTCTAGTCAAAAGAAGTAATAAGGTATTATCCTACAATTATGCTTCCCCAAATAAGGCTATATGGGCACTTATTCAACAGGGGGCTTATTTGCAAAAATGAATTTTTAGGTGGCTCATTTGAGGGATTTTATATGAGGATTTATGGTAGCTATGGATCTTCAGATCCATCGCCATGGTAGTCATGGCTACCATGACAATGATGTGTTGAACAAGGCTACTTGACTGGATTTGGATGCCTTTTGCACTTTTTCATTTTCATTCCTTTAGGTATTGGAACAATATGAAACTCTGGTATAAGCAAAAGGTATGTATGTTCCCTATAGCCATGGCATTTAATCTATGCCAGCATTGATTTGCACTTTTGATTTCTAGAGCATCATATACCTGATTTTCACAACTTGCTTTCCCTTGCAAGAAGGGTTCCTTACAACTTATATATGGATACCATAGTTTTGCACTTCAGATGCTAAAGAGTTAATGATATTCTTTCTGCAGACGATGAAAGGATTGGACTACTCTGGAACTATTGAATTATTAATACATTTTTTTCTTATTTAATTTTGGTTTGCAACGCGAGTAGCTACTTATAAACTACCTATGTTTAGTGAGGTTTATGATTGTATTGTAGAATTTCAATACACTTATATGAAGTTTGAAAAAAAATTGTCTGAAGAGAGTCTTTATAGTACTTAAGCATTTGAAGCCAGTCAGATGCTACTATTGTTCAAGTAAAGTATGGGTTTTTCTTGAGGTAGTCCCCAAAGAAAAAGCATCAATGAAAGTCTAATAGTAATAGCACTTATGAGACTTCAAGGATTGTACAATTGATTTATGTGTTGGCTCCCTTTGTGGGCTAGATTATGGCCACATGATGTAAAGAAAACTTCATGATTTGATGTTTCTTTATAGCTTCACTATTAAGACTTCTTTAAGAATATTTATTTGGTGATGCAACATTGTTTTGTTTGCATGATTATTGGTAGATGCTGGGTAACTAGCAGTAAATGTATCATAAAATTCAGAAATATATTTGAACTGATTAGATCACAAAAGATGATTTTGATACTCAAGCTTTCCAGCTTCTTGGCCCTGGAAAAAGTTAGTTCATTTTAATTTTTATTTCCTTCCATCTTGTGTAGATAATGCCTTTGTAAAACCCCATAATGTTACTGAATTCTCATACAGTAGGGCTAGTAAGAGTTGGTAGACCCTGGTCATGTTTGTAAACAAGATAGCCTAGTTGTTACACAATCAATATCATTTTGAATCCCTATCAGTTTCTTCAGGCTTGTTTACATGGAGCCAAGTAACCTGGTCAGCTGAGTAGCTGTTTTCAGATAATTTTGGGGTAATGTCAACCTCGGTTGTCCTAATAAAATTAAAAGAATCTTCTACCCCTCATTGGATCATATGAAGATAGGTATTGCTTGTTATCAAATTTGAGTTACTGAGAATTCCTTATTAACAGATCAATTAAAAATTCTTACAGTCACACAGCAGAACATGTTGTGATCAATGAGATGCATATAAATAGTAAGTATTCTTTAATGGTGTGCAATTCCCTTGGAAATAGGCAGGGATCTGAGGAAGAAATGGACTGGCTAGATGCCCAACCAAACATCTGTAATTGTTGCATTTGTATTTTTACCAAGACTTAGTAGCATGTATAACCAGAGCAGCATAGGGAAAATGTTACTTGATATAGATAGGTCAATGTTCTTATTAATTGTGTATATTATAGCTGTTGATGAAGCTTGAATTAATTTTCAGTACACCTCCACAATGAGTTTCTTTTGGCTATACTGGCTAGATGTCATGCATTGATTGCAGCTCCTGGTAATTTGTTTTAAATAGAAAATGTAAAAATATATGCAAATTCATTCATACATAGATATGTAGACATAACTTGCTTTTAATTACATGAAATGAATTGCAGAATGTACAAACAATCATTCTACTAAATAAGGATTCATCTAAATGAGTAAATTGCATTTTACTTGCATACACTTTCCAGAGATAATTTTGCTTGGTTTTGTTGTAGAGGTAAATGAAGTTATGAAATTGCACAGTTTTTGCTCATTGCTTAACTGTTTGTCTAAAAATTTGCATTTATGAGACAAGTGGATAGTATCAATCATGCATTTGGGCTTCATGTAGTTCTGTTCTGAGTAGCTCATTAGATCTGAAGTGTTAAGTACTATCTACAATATCTTTAAGCATCACTGCCATCTAAAGCAAGTCAAAAGTCTTCCACAAAATCTGCACTGCTTAGGAAGCCAAAAGTCAAAAGACCTGGCCAGCACATCAATATGAGACTACAGGTTTGTTATTTTATTTCACTGCTTGTGTTATAGTATTAAATTGCCATGAAAATCATAGGAATTTTTGTATTCTCAAAGTGGCAAAATTTTGGGCTGTTGGCATTATGACTACTATTCAGAAGCTTGTGAATCAAACAAGATTAAGTTTCATGAGGAGACTAGGACTTAGCAAAGTAACAGCAGGCCTTGTCATTTAGCATGTGTGCCCACACACTTGCAAATCAAAGTGCATGTGCAATTGATCGCACTTGCAGAAAGGTGTTCTCAAAAGTGTTCTGGTGACTTGAAACCCCAATTTGTTCATTTGGAAAAGTAATGGCCTTTAGCTTATCATGCTTTCCACCATAGAATATTGACCACAATTATCATTAACTTGCAACTTTCAGGAGCAGCATTTAGTCTGATGATTAAGAATTGCCTAAAAGCAATTATGCTTATTGTTTATACTGTGGTAGAATTTCTTTCTTTCTTGATTTGATCTGATCATGCACATGTAAATATTTTCTTAGCAATGTGATCGCATGTGCAGAATCATTTGCCTGTGCTAATTACCGCATGCGCAGTATTTTGCTCATGACAAGGCCTATAACAGTAAAAAGAAATTAAGGCACAAAGGTAATTCATGTTTTTTTCACAATTGGCAATTCTCCCACATTCTGATGGAGAGTACAGCATTTCAGGTCTGTCTGCAGCCAATCTCCAGCAACTGCAAAATATTGAAAATCTCCAGAGTGCTAGTGTGCATAGAGCTGAACAATGAAACATAGATTGAAGGTTTCAGGCCTTCCCCAGAGCCTCGACCAATTGGATGTGCTGCAATATCTTCCCCTCTTCAGCCATTACTTGTATACTATGTTGAACACTTTTTCAAATTTGCCAGAGTAAGCTCATTTGCAGTTCCTCAATATTGCTGCACAATACTCTTATTCTCCAGCATTTTATTTTCTGAAACTTGGCAACTATGCAAAAGAAGAATGGTTTTTTGTAACATTGCTGATTACCCTATAGTGATATTATCCCTTTTTCACAACCAGCTTGTTCCCAGCTTACAATTATTGTGTGCTTTCTGTAGTTGTCAGACTAGTTTTACATTCATTCAAACTTCAATAAGTGCTCTCTTTTAAGTTTTCTGTCGAAAATTCAAGAGGATTTCTTGAGTATGTTTTTCTTTGATACCTTGTAGGCCCAGGCTGCACTCTTTGATTTCGATCTGGGAAATCTCAGCCCTGGCCAAATGACTCAATTTTTCACTTGATTTTCTCCTCAACATGTGATCTCAAAGTTGAGCGTAGTGGAGCAAGTGTAGCCAAACAACTCAATTTTTCACTTGACTTTTCTCTCGACTTTTTAACTACTTTCTTTCTGCAACGTATATGAGCTAAAAATATTTACCATCACAACTATTTGTCCGTCCAATGAGATGCTACTGTGCATGCTTTCACTCGACTTCATCGACAAGGTGGCCAAACTAGTTGATTTTCACTCAACAAGAATTCTTTTGCTGGATTTTTTGACAAAGATCAAACTTCACTCAGCATCACTCGACTCCACTTGACTCACTCAACAAAGTGGCCAATCAACTCAATGTTTCTCTCGATTTTTTATCAAATAAAAACTCAAGTGAAAATTCACATTGTTTGGCCAGGGCCTCACTCTTAGGTAGATTTTGGCGTATTTGAAGATTTTAGAGCTCAATGCACATTGGGCTGGCCCAGGCCTTCAAGTACCATGAATGGAGCTCATACCAAGTTTTCATGCATTCGTTGGTGGAGAGCGCAGTCTGGTTAGAGACAACTGCTTCCACTTTTAGTAGATATATCAGATGGTTGCGTGAGCAGAAGCTGGTGATAAAATAGGTGGAAAACTAGACAACTAGACTTTCTTCTGGATATTTCTCAAGTATTTTTAATTTTCTTAGATTTTCTCTAATTCCTTTTCTTCCTTTGCAATTATGTTTCCTTCTCATTTCCTTCAAAATATTCAAATTTTCCAAAATAAGGATATTGTTTGGAAGCCTTTTCAGGAGCTGATCTAGCCAGGGGCATTGCAAGATGAATATTTGGGGGATCAGAGAGGGGTGTGTCCAGAGCTGAACTTTGGGGGCCCATCTTATTCCTTGTATTGTCTTTTTCATGCAAGAAGTCTCTAAACACCATTGGTTGCTATAAGAATATTACCATTTGGGAGGCATGGCTCCATCAGCCACCCTCTCACTGGATCCACCCCTGGTATCAGATCTAAAGCTGCTGAGTAAGAAAAGTATCCAAATGCACTCAAGTTAGCCATTTTATATGCTTCATTTGTTCTGGATGTGAAACATTTTGTATTTTTAGCATCAGTTTGAGAAAGTTGATGCTGTTAGTTATGCAGACACAATCACCCCAAAGGTAAATACTTATCTTGTATTATTCTTCCTATTAAATTATCTTTGTCAATGATGCATACTTATAGCTATGATTTGTTATGCTTTATCAATGTGCAAATTATTTTATTTTCTTTTGTATCCCTGCTTTTGTTTGTCTAGTAAGTTTCACTTCTAGATTTTTTTGAAATATTCTTCAAATCCTTTTCATGTCACAATGAAATGAGCATTATGGAGTATTACAGAACTCTCTTATTTTAGGGTAAGTACTTAATTTGCCTTTATCTAGCAGCATCTTTCTTCTCACTTGTATGAAACCTATCGTTTGACCAGAGAAGTCATAAATATGGCGACTCCTTTTAAATCTAATTGTTTTTAGAAGTTGAGATGTGACTCCTGTTGTTTTTTCCAGTGCCTGAATCATTATACGAACTCTAACTTTTTGTTGTTTTTTGTTGATTTCCATCATTCTAGCTCTATTTGGCACCAGTATAAAACATTGTTTGACAGGAACATTGATTGATAAGTCCCAGTCTAGTTTCATTTAGTGGTGGACGCTGTTAACGGGACAAAAGAAAAACAAAAATTTAGGAATTTCATTTACTTCAGGGCTGCTAAGCCACCTTCAGACTTCTAGGCCAAATCTATAACAAGTCAAATTTGGCCAAATTCAGAAACAAGGCAATTAGACAATAGAAATGCGAAAGCGAGACAATAATGACTTCAGTTTGACTAACTATGTATGCTAAGTCATGAACTATGTATGCTAAGTCATGAAGTGAAGAATTTGGTAAATGACTTGTCAAAAAGTTGGCACAAGTTGTGACTGAATATAGCAGTGCTAAATTAAAATCAAATTGATTTTTCATCTTCATTCTGTGTGAGAGTTATTGATCAGACGTCATTAGCCCCTCTATACAACAAAATTTAGGTGCAAACTTTTTTGAAATGGCCAACTTTGGCCAAATTACTAGTCTAAGCCGAATGCTATTTTGTCAAGCCAAAAGGCAGCAAAAAGACCATTTAAAAAATTTGGCCTAAAATGCCAAACTGGTTTGTTTATTATGTACTAAAACGCTGCCATAATTCCTTTAACAGTTTAAGACGGGGAATTAGTGCCAAACTTACCCCCAGATTTTCACCACTAGTTTCATTCATGTGACAATATGATACTTCTGCATAAGTGGTAATAAGTGCATTTGTAATTCATTCATAATTATTGCATCTACTTCAGGTATGTATCCAGTAATAGCTTGTCTTCAATTTTCATACATGTTTTTTTAACGTTTTTTGCTTTAATGACCTTTTTTGAATGCTTCTTCTGCTTCAAATTTTTCTAGAACCAACTGATGGTTTGGACGCAAAGTTATGCACAATTGAAATGGCATTACCAGATGTTGCAACTTTACATGGACGGCTCTATCTCGGAGCGTGGGAGCAAGGTCTCTCCTCCGTAGCTGATGATTCCGCCCTATTGCTTTCTCGTGCCGTTGAGGTATGGACTTCTACATATGCTTTGCAAGTATTTGCAGTTATTTGTTCATCTACAGATGTAATTGCGTTAGTTCAGTTGTTAGTATCACAATCATTTATACTTTTGTATTAAACATTCACTCCTTTTTATATGAAAAAACAGATTCACAAGAATGCAAGCATTAAAATTGATGGGAAATTAAGAACAAGCTAAGGTTGAGACCAAGGTTCATATCATGCACATAGGCCCTAAAATCTCCGACGTGGAGTTGGCTGAGGCTAGGTCGTAAAATATATTTTTGGACAACGATTCACACGCTTTCCAATAAAATATTCACATGAAATGTTTAGTCCTTGCTTGCCTTATGAGAACCGACATCTTTGTCAATTCTCTTTCATTGTCGTAAGCTAGCTGCCCTTGGCGAAACTATTTACTGTGCTAGCATGGTATATTTATAATTTTTTAAGGGCTTTTGTCAAGAAAGAATATTGATATCCAAGAGAAACCACAATGGATGTAACATTTGGCCAAATGCCAATGGGCTCTCAATCAAGCAAAACATCCAATGTTACTGTATATATTATCTAGTGTCTAAATTGGGTACACCTCAATTAGCGTAGTTCAGCCTCAAAATTTTGGAAAAAATTAAGAACAGCCAGTCTGAGCCACAATTTTACTGGTTCTTATAAAAAATGAGTGTATGGATATAAGGTGCTATTTGTAGGAACTCAATGTCCTAATCAAACGCTAATTCAAGAATAAATGAATAGAATGACTCCGGAGAAAGGGCAGTGTACGTTTTCACAATTCTCTTTCTATCAGAAACGGACATACACTATTACGAGAATCTCTCCTTCTCGTACTCTATCGTACTACTTCGTACAACTCTTCGTAATGCTATTCTGTTACTCTTGTACTCTAATATCTGTTAAGATTATGTTGTGTTTTATGTAGTCATAATTGAGGAATTATGAAAATAGTACAACGAATAGGAATCAAATTTTGAGATTACTGTATCCAATAAAAACTAAGAAAAATATCTGAGTAGTTGCATCCTATGTGACTACTTGTTTATCTAAAACGCTACAAAAACAATTACTAATTTTCCTATATTGAGTCTGATAGTGAGACTCGATGTAATATCTACTTATGTAAACTAAATGAATAAGCTTCATGCGCAACTTGTAAACAATAATGATTAATAGAAACGACGCAGGCGCAATAGGGGATTCCCGACACTATTATTACAACCAATTTATTGACGTATTACCCTACTATTATATCTGTTGGGTGGTTATTACATTCCACTTAATCTTCGCTTAGAGAGTGCATTCTAGATCTACCGCATTAATATTTTTTGAAGCAACTCTGGTAGCCAGTTTTGAATTGTTTATAATTCTGTTTATACAGGGATCTATCTGCCCTTTTTAGTAGTGCACAAGAGCGATATGGCAGTGTTGGTTGATTCCATATTTTACTTTTCAGTCGCATTTGAAGAATATCTTAACAGCTTGCGTAGCAAGACGAAAGCCGTACAAATTACGAGACAATCAGTTCAAAAGTTCATTTGGCACTGATACTTTGTCCTCTAAAGAAGCATCAAAAGAGAGGTAGGAGCCAACTGTAGAATTTTTAGTACTGTTTCTCTTCAATTCACTTTTTCCTATTTTGTAAACCTTTCTTTCGTTTACGGCAGGATTGGTAGAGAAACACAACTCAATACTTCTATTTCCAAACACTTATTCATTTAAAACCAATGCTACTCATTACTAAACAATGCTACGGGACTTTTACAAGCATCACGTGTAGGCTCTCCTAGCGCTAAATTTTTCTCAAAGCTGAACTCTAATTAACCTTCTAGCTGATTCTATGTATGACTGAACAACTCCAACCTCTTCTCTAATGCCGGATGCCAAATTTATACATTAGAGCGGAGTGCTTAGTGGTCTCCATACATAATGCTTGCCTATGGCTAAATCATCATGTGATTATAAAGTCTAATTACACAACGGTGGCAACTGAACAAACTAAAATAATACTCATTAGCTTAGCGAGCGGAAATCTGATTAAGAACTAATTATAAATGACTAAATAAAGCTGCAAGCGATGAACTATCTGCACGAAAAACTAAACCAAAAATAGAACCTAAAAATAACCGTATTACAATTTTGATCTTAGTAAATTCTCATCGCACATCTTTTTCGTAATTGTGTGCCATCACATTGCATATGAAGTTTGGGATATAAAAGCCTCATTGTAGATTCTAGATTGTTTTCACGAAGTTAGGCTCTCTTTAGATATCACTGATGAACTGGGATGCCTTCACTTTTGTTTGTATGGTGGTAGAATGGACAGGGTTTAGTACCTTCAATTCAATGTGTGTTTACGAAGCCTTTATTAGCAACAATGTCTTCAAGAGGTTTTTCTTTGTATATATACTCGATTATTCGATTTTACCTCCGTTTCTCCAATTCCTTCAGGGTTTGGAGGGTGCCTCTATGAGGACTTTAGTTCTGATGCGAGCATTTAGGACCGGATGCCCTTCCTGATGTCACCAATGGCCTGCGGATGGCCTCGAACGCAGGACCACATTGGTCTGAGTAAAATGCACTACTGCTAGGCCACGGATGCTCTTTCTTTGTTTATATAATATTAGTAATCATTATTAGTGATTATATTGTGCGGTAGCTGCATGGTCTTGCCATCCACAGATCATTGACATTTTTTGGTTTATAAATGGGCTGTATAGAACCCTTATTCTAAAGGTAAGGCTTGTCTTTGGGCATGGCTTCTTTTCTGTATGATTCAAACTGAGATGGATTAAATTAGAGAGTGATCCACGAATACTACCAGGTCAATGCTGCATTTAGAAGTTTAAAGCGCAAAAGAACTTGCAGTTGCTGTAGATTATGCTGGCAGCTGCAAGAATTTTCAGTAACAACTCAGTGTCAAAAATTCCAAATTTGAACCAATTTTCTCACGTTGTCCCAAGGTATACATGGAAAACAAGAAAGACGATTAGAAGTAATATCATTAGTCATGTTTGGCGCATGTTATTTCCTGGCTCAGATGTACTTTGTAAAATGACTTGATGGAGTAGTGCTACAGCTGAATATAATTGGCAATTCCGTTAACCTCTCCCTCCATTCCGCCCCAGAGTGTTCTCTGCTCAAAGTTGCACATCCTTTCATCATATTTTGTTGCATAATGGTCAAGCTCATTTAGGTGACCATCTTTGCCTAGTCCAGTGTTTTTCAACCTTTTTGAACCCATAGAACCCTTTTCTACTTTAGTTTTTCTGTAGACTCTTTCATAGCTATTGGAGAGCTCGCTAACAAAAAGTTGAGGGGATATATGAGTAAGGAAATAGATGGTAAAAAAGATGATGTTATTTTTCAACTAGTAAATTGAGACAAAACAATTGTATAATGATGACGGGGAAGTTAAATTTTGATGAACAGGAGGAGGAATAATGCGTAATAGACGAAGATCCCATAAGAATAATGAAAAGGAAAATCTGGAAAGCAGCAATATGGTTGTAATTAACAAATGAGTCAGCTTTTTTGTACAAATGAAGAAAATGACGCAGAAATGCATAAAATACCCATCATCAATTGTTCTTTCCTTGCGCTTTGAGTTGTGTACAGCATGGCCCTAAATGAAGATGATGGTGGAGCAGATTTTTAGCTGAAGAAATTAAAGCCAGCGTAAAAGGGGCAGGCGTTAATTAGGGCCGTCGTAAAGAGGACCGATAAGTTGATCTAATGCAAGTACATTATTCTACAATTAACGTCTATAGAACATTTATTTAGTCGTGTTGGGTTTGAAAAAAGATGCTGATTTTCTGAACGAAATTAATGAATACGTAGATAGGAAAGAAGACATATGAAGGAGAATGAGAAAGAATCATTGACATATGTCCTCTACTTATTTCAATATGATGTAAATTGCAAAGGAAGTATTATTTTTATTATTAAAACCTGCTTTGAATTGAACTTGCTTCTTGGAGCATCAATATATCAATGCAGACCCCCAAATTGCTGAAGCATGCTTGTGGATCGCCCGGAATATTTCATGGACCCATGGGATTCATGTGGACCATGGTTGAGAACGACTGGCCTTGTCTCTGTTTTAAGTATATGTCTCTGTTTCTGTTTCTGTCTCAGTTTCTTGTCTCTGTTTAGCATACGGTCAAAGGTTTGGCATTCCAATTTCCCTTTTCGGTTGTAGTCATGCTTTGAGTCCCTACTGTGTACATCTGATACTCATTGCACTTGAACTGAAAGAGAATTTTATCCTCATTCAACAGCTCGGCAGACACAATTCACAATACTGAGGAAGCAGAAGCCACTGCAATGCTTATGCTCGCTTCAAATAAACACCGATTGGATACATTAACACCAATATCGACGTTCGATCTTCGAGATACATTGCAGGTAGGTCCAAACCATAAACTATTCTGAGGTGTTAGTTTGAAGTTTAAAAGGTGCAACTTTCTTTATGGCCTTGAACTATAAGTCTTATTGCCAAGCCAAACAGATTCCCTCTGAAATTTTTGACGAGTAATAAGCTTCCAGGTTGTAGATGTTGCAGTTGAAAAGACAGCTCTATACCATACCACCAATTACAACAGTCTCTCATTTGTTTAAACTTACAGATACATGACTTTGTCAAAATTAGTTATTTAGAGATAGATGTGTAGTTGCAAATAATGTGAATCCTTGATAATATTTGAAGGTAGATGGTGAAAAAGTGCCAAATTTTATTTCATGAAAGCTTCAGAAAATTGCCGTTATCAAGCAATCTCTTATAAAAAGCTCGCTTGCTTTTGATTGCAAGCTTGGAAGTTTATGAAAGAGATTAAATCAAGCAAAATCACTTATTTGACATCATCTATGGTTTGGGAGCACCAGTTCTCCATTGAGATGAAGTTTATAGGCGTATGGAGGTGGTTCGACCTGCAATTTTTACTAAATGTTGTTTCACTGGGGCATGGTTTTGTTTCTCGTCTGTCAGTCTGTTTAATGCAGGCGAACGAATGCACGATTATTGTGTAATAAAATAAGATTCTTTGCTGCCTAGCTAGCCAAAATGTCATTTGGTAATATTTTTCAATTTTAGCTCAACAAAGCTGTGATACCCTCATACACTGTTAGAGCTACAAACATGGAACGAATCCTATCTGATCTATGGCATCCTGGACGCGAAGAAATAGATCAGAACCAATTATACCAGTTAGAAACCAAGCGATTTAATGATATTCTAAGGCAACAACGAGGCCTTCGAGCTTGAACTCTCTCTCTAGTAGTTAATTTTCTACCCACCCTGTGTTTCACCTTCTTTTGTACATAGATTTTTGGCATCGCTGTATTTTAGTGTCAGAGTTGAGTTAATTCACTGTAATCAAAATTTATTGTGAACATTTTTCTTTCAGCCTAAGCACTACTGACTAACTTAATTAAGCAGAAAATATACCTACGAAGTATTTACGAAGAAAAAAGACTGGGGCGAGCACGAATGCAGTAATCAGCGTGCACTTGACACGTTAGTTGCACGCAAGCATTTTAGTACATCAGTTTTGCACACGTTGCGAGTCTAAATGTTTATATCCAGGTGTAATGATTCTACATTGGATGGAATACAAGTACCGTTACGCCTTGATTAAGCGCCCTGGCGCTTATAAAATGTTTGAATTGAAAGAATGTGCGCTTATTCGAGGGGGCGCTTATGTATTCAAATCGATCTCATAAAATACAATGAAAGACAATAGATAGCGAGAAAAGAAGAACTTAAAGTCTGAGTGCCCCCTCCCCAGGTGCCAATGATTCAGCAAATTTTCAGCAGAAGTTATGAACCCAAAGGCCAAATACACGAGTTTGTAATATAAAAATCACTTTCTTGCTTGAGCCGCAATTTTCTTGTTCACCGTTTCTCATGAAAAATACGTGTAATCGACAAACATTCCCATGTATTTCTCGAGCACACGTGCTTCTTCTAAAGTACTCGGCAAATTCAGCCCCTTTGCCCCCTGAATTTCTTGAAAAACCGCCACTGTTAGCCAGGTTACTCAGCAGTGGCAAATTACATTAAATTTGCAGTACGTTTGGTGAAAAAGCTTGAAGAAAAGAAAAATCATTGACATCGATATGTTTGAAAACAAGAATAGAATGCTATTGCATCTCTGCTGATTTACCTTCCTTTTTCCGTAATTAAACGCCAGAACAAAAGTTGCCAGAAATGTCAATGAGCCCTGTTGTTTTGCAACAGAAGATTGGGCCGTTTTCGGGTGGAACGCTTTTTAAAGGGAGCGCTTAATCAAGGCATTTCAGTATACGTGGTTTTAGCCGCAGTTTTGCGTTACCTATTCCCTTTGTTTTCGTGACTTGGAGAACGTTACTCACCAGAGAAGTTTCAGCTATGTTTACATTTGAAAGTGGACAGTTCTCCTTTGTGTGACAGGAGCTGATTTTGGAAATAGCTGGCTCTCCCATATTAGGTGTATAGTGAAGTATATTTTAACCAGGGGTTTAGTATTAACGTTTTAGCAGAGCGGTCTCAAAAAAGATTTTTTGAGACCACGCCCATTAGAATTGTGCAAAATATCCCAAATTCATTCCTTGATATTCCACTGAACATCAAGATCTTGCCAGGCTATAGCATTATGTTCAATGTGGAAAAATATTGAAATGAGTTTACAAATCTTGAGCATAGTAGAAAGCTTTAGAAAAATTCCAAATATTTTAGCATTCAAGGGGGGCTGCACCCCTAAAACTTCAGGGGTGGCGCCAGAGTATTTTGACGGATGGCTATGTCTTCTGACGAGGGGTTAGAGGGTACCATATATGCCAAAAATTTCCGAAAAGAATTGCTTTTCACCTTCTAACGGGGAGCTAGTTAGCATTTATATATATATATATATATATATATATATATATATATATATATATATATATATATATATATATATATATATATATATATATATATATATATATATATATATATATATATATATATATATATATATATATATATATATATATATATATATATATATATTTATATATATATGCCGGTGTGAAGGCCCAGTGGTTAGAGCGTCTGCCTCACAATCGAAAGGTCGTAGGTTCGCGTCTCAGACGAGTCATACCAACGACGTTAAAAATGGTACTCGCTGCCTTCTCTTCTGGCGCCCGATAAATGAGAAACGAGTGGGGAAGTTAAACACGCGGAGCTACCAGTGGACCAGCCCCCTGCTGTAGCCCTCACTGCACTCGCAGACGCGCGGCCTAGGGCCATAGAAACGGAGATAGGCGCCGCCCTATGTGCCATTGGGCGCGGGAAGGACTTTGACTTTGATATATATATTGCACGTTTCTTTGGTATTGATGTTGGAGGATATTACCCTCTGTTGTTCACCTCTACATGGATGTTCTTTAATGAGCAACTATTTTTTAGTGAACAAATTAGTTTCTCATTTGGCCCTCAGTCGTAAAAGTGGATTATACAATAACTTCAACCCCACAGTAGTGAGATTTTTTGAAGGTTTTTAACCCATGATATATGTACACTCTTTTTTTAAAGGAACAGTTTTAAAGAACACGAGCCTGAAATTTGGTGGAAAATTAGAAAAACATTACTTTTGGGTCCCGAGTAAGTAGAGGGTGCTAATAACCAGGGTGGTTGGAAAATATCTCAAGCTGGCATAGGCTGGGGGGCTGGAAGCTTGGGCTAACTATACACCAATCAATATAGATATAAAAATCTCCATAAATATAAGTGCAAACATTTACTTTTCGGGATACTGTCTATTATATTTCTCATTCATTATTTGGGTAACTCAGTCATGGAAAATTTTTCGAAACAAATAAGCGGGGGGGGGACGCTTGTTCGAGACCTAAGAGTAAGAACATGCTTAAGGCTGAAGCACTATCGCAAAATATAGTTTTGAACAAGATGCATAGGCTTTCCACTAGCATATGGACATGAATTATCCTTTCTTTGCTAGCCTAAAGAGAGTTGGCAGCCTTGTCACTACTCATCTTTCATTGTCACGAATTAGTTGCCCCTTGCGAAACTAGATACTTCGCTAATATTGCCTAGTAATAATTGATTGTTAACCTCTTGAATTAAAAACATTTATGTGCAAGCAAAGACGCATTTACCCAGGGGCCCCGAGCAAAATTTCGAAAAACCAGTGAAGTCCCCTTATAAACTTACCTTGCGACCATGTCCTTAAAAATTCATGCTAACAGGGTGCTGGGTACTATACACGTGACAAAATTGTTTAGGTGTATTTAAAGGAGCCCAAATCAAGTCTGGGCCCAGGGCCCCAACCGACTTAAATGCGGCCCTGTGTGCAAGAGAGACCTATTCAAATGTAGCATTTGGCTAACGGGCTCTCACTCAATCACAGCATCCAATGTTGTCTTGTATAGTCTAATTTCTAAATTTTCTACACCCTACTACTTTAAGAACAAATTAATACCAGTTCAGCCTTGGATTTTTGCAAAAACTAAGAACAGCTGGCACCTCAATTTCTCTTGTTCGTATTAAACTAGACTGTACAGTATCTTAACGCTGAATCACAGAACAAAACGACGTTTTACCGAATTCCTAATGTTTTGCGGATATTCTGTCATATTAAAGTATTTTCTTTTCGACGGTTGAAGAATTGTGCTTTCTTTCAGATAGATCGAAGAGCCCAATTTTGCCACTTAAGCGCTGCGAAACCCTGCATCTGTCCCCGAGCGCAGGTGCAGTGTAGTCCCGTTGTTTTGCCTCAGTGGTTTCTTCCCGTCACTTATGTTGTAGGTGTTATATGAAACGGGGGTAGAATTCCTATTACGCCTAGTGCAATCTAATATATTTTCATGCTGCAAATGGAATTGTATTTATTACAGTAGATTTTACACTAAAATTTGGGAAAGCGATACAATATCAAGGACTATTGAATCCTCAAATTTGGCATCAGAGTCCTTTTTATCCTCAAGAACAAGTTAATTTGATTACATTACCCCCGGCTATTGTTAAGATAACTATAAACATCATTGACAGTAGATCAGATGACTAGTCGCTAAACATGGCTGTAAATATCCCTGGACTCATCGCAGTGATCGTTTTCTATATTATTATATTCCTCATTGGAGTGCTTGCTGCTCGTAAAAAGAAGTCAGGAGATGATGCAGTTGGAGGAGAGGGCGAGGAAGTCATGCTCGCTGGCAGAAATATTGGTTTGTTTGTGGGCACATTCACTATGACCGGTAAGGGTTGCCGCAATAGAACACCAATTTGTACGCAAAATAACAATGTTAACACTTCGTAATTTCCGCAACTTCAGATCAAACGTCCATTCATAGAGAAATTTTGCTTTCTGGATTCTTTCTGGATCGTTTCTTTTTTACGGCTCTATATTTCACTCTTGATTTTTTGCCTATTCTGGCTTTTTTAATGTACGCAGTATCTATTTGCAAAGTAAAGAATGGCATCTGCATCGCTATCGTGAGGGAAAGGATTTGCGGCTTCCTACTCCGTACCCAATCCCAGTCAATTCCAAACCATTTCTACACCCTTGCAAACCCTTGCTTTGATGGTAACCCTACACTGCAAATTTACCCATAGGGGTTATGGCAATTCAGTGTAATTCAGTTTAAATATCCTTACTTTTTGTTTTTAAGCAACATGGGTTGGTGGTGGCTATATAAATGGAACAGCTGAATCAGTCTATAACTCTGGTCTTGTCTGGGCTCAGGCGCCATGGGGGTATGCTTTGAGTCTATTGATTGGTAAGCTACATTTTTATAGCTTTATCTGTAAGGTTTTATACTTTTGTAGTATTTTTCATAGTTAAAAAGATATGAGATTTTTGATTACCTGAAAATAGTAATATATTACTTACTTCTGAACAATTAGATATGGGAACTGGGGGGGCACATGTGGCATGCGCCCCCCATTTTTCATAGCCTTTTTGGGTAGGCATCCCTTTTCAACTCATGAGGCTGCCCTTGTTGTTTGTGAATGTGTCCATAAATACATGTCTCCACTTTTTGAATGCTTCCTAGTCCCTGCCTGAACGTCATCAAGCTTAGAAGGATTATCTCAGTTGTTGGAAGAAATGGAATGTAAAAAAATTTGCCCCAAAGTCCTTTTGTCTGAAATTGTGTGGAAATGCATTCATCCAACCATTTCCATGGCCCCCTTTGTCAACAACATTATGTCTTCATATTGTTTTGCTTCATTGTGAATCTCGACCAAGTGATTGGTATTGGGCGGCATAAAAGGCCGTCACGACCTCCAATATGTTTGACTTTGCAAGGAAAGTTGGTCAAAAATCGGCCATGCTGCAAGAAAACTGGTCAAAGTGTTTGTCTATGGTCTTTCTTTTGGTAACAGTGGCTGGTAAGAAGGCCCCTCCCCCAGCAGAGAGTTTTGCGACACACCCCTGATCATTTTCATGCATAAATACAGTACATGCATACATGCATATAGATATATTGTGCTTAAGGGGAACTTGTCGGCGCCGCAGGGAGGGGGAGTGGGAGTGGGAGACTCCCCCCCCCACTTCTCGTGACGATCAATTTTTTAATTTGGCCAAATTTGATGAGATAATGTTGGGCTTGGGGTGAAAGACCTCTAGGAAGATGTTAAATTAGTTCTGGCAACCAAATCGAACTGTCATTTTAGGCGCTGCCCCTGATTAGGAAACCCTCCCAAAATGTTTGCTGGACCAGTGTCTCAGCAAAAGGCTTGCTTCCTTCCCATCATGCGTATTTATGTCCTTGAGCATTTAGATAATGTTTTTGCGAAAAGGTTTTGTCGCTATCGATAATCATGCTTTGTTGATGCATTTGCCGCGCTGTTGTTCTAGTATGCAAATGATTAACTCTGAGACAATGCAAATTTACTCTAAGTCCAAGACTCATTCATGCACAGCATATGCATCCGTAAGCAATAGTCGTTTATAGAGGTCATGGAGCCTCCTTCAAGTTCAAAATACCTCCGATGGCTTGAAAACGTCCATCCATACATCCTTGCAAATTCCAGTTACACGTTTTTTCGTTAACACAGCTTTTTGTCGGGTATTTATTCCGTCATAGCTGTTTTACGATTTCAGTTGCAAAGCGTTTTAGAAACTTTCTTAGCAGATATTTCGAGTTGCAATGTTTTGCGTATGCAATTTAATGGGCATCGTAAGAAATTGCATGTTAGCCTGAAGTAATGATAATTCTCTGTTGATCATCATCAGTCATCATCATCATCATTCATCATCATCATCATCATCATCATCATCATTCATCATCATTCATCATCATCATTCATCATCATCATTCATCATCATCATCATCATCATTCATCATCATCATCATCATCATCATCATCATCATCATCATCATCATCATCATCATCATCATCATCATCATCATCATGGGTTCAACGCACGTAGTTTCTTGACGCCTTCTTAACAACAGTGCTCCACTTGTCTCTATCATGTCTGTTAAGTTTGTATATAGAGGTTTCCTGACACCATAACTTGATGTCATCCAGCCATTCTCTTTTTGTTCTTCCTTTCTTATCCGTTCCTTCTACCATTCCAAACATGATATCCCTCATTTTCCTGCTCCTACTCCTATAACAGAGGGTAAATCTTTGTATACAGATAGATGCAGTTTTGAATACATACAAGCCTTATGTTTTGACCAGTCGCGCACGACTTTCTAGTAAACCACTTTAGTATAATGAGGAGCATGGGAAAGTTACATCCCTCAGCCCCTATGAAACTTCATGGCAGTTGGAGATGCAGTGACAATTTGCCTTGCTTTGCATGGACGTAGGAGCCTGTGGGCAAGAGCCCTCCACATTTTTTACAAATTTTTATGTAAACGGCGCCATTTCAGTTACAGATTTCCCCTGTTTTGCTTGTGAAGGTGCCCCTGAATATGTGTCCCCCACTTTGTAAGTACTTCCTACGTCGCTGGTACATTAAAAACTTGGCCCATATTCCAGCCTGCATTCTGGTATAATGGCACTTTTATAGGAAAATGGTCCTTAGAAGTAGTGAGACTCAAATTTACTAAAATGAATACACGAGTTTTTATAAGGAGCCTAGCTGAAAGCCTAGTTCTAAGTATTCCTTATGTTTGGACCGCTTTCTATCAAGCTCTATTACTAAAGGTTCCTTAATTTTGCTGCCGTTTGCCGTTTGAGTGGTACAGACACAAGGAATCAGCAAAATGCTAAATTTTACCTTTAATTATGACTAGAGCTCAAGACTAAATTGACAAATAAGGTAGAAGTTTTATAAATGTATCGATGTGAGATTTGGCTGTAAAAGAAATGAACCTGCTTCCTAATTTGGAATATTTGCAGTTATAAAAAATTTTTAAATTAAATGTTCCTTGGGGTTTTTTCCGTTAGAAGTATGAATTCTTTAAAG
The DNA here is from genome assembly GCA_900291935.2 of Cassiopea xamachana. NCBI lineage: Eukaryota > Metazoa > Cnidaria > Scyphozoa > Rhizostomeae > Cassiopeidae > Cassiopea > Cassiopea xamachana. Next base: position 10,434,223 of record OLMO02000238.1, on the reverse strand, counting down.
TTTTTGGCCTTCTGCATGTTACTGGTTCTAAAGCGGTTCCTTATTAAACGACGTGTAGTTTAAAAATAACGCGATAGTTAAGGCTCATCAGACTTTGAAATTCTGTTAGATATTTTTTTACACTAAGCTTTATAATGTGAATACCAAATTTCTTGCTCTTTTTGTTCTTTCTTTGTTTTTATGATGAACTAGCTCATTAGCAAAAATTTTATTTTATTTTTTCATCTTCAGGTGAATTTGTAATTTTGTTGCGCAAGAATATAAGAATAGTTTGATACTCAAAATGAAAAAATGTCAAGAACACTGAGGCTCAGCAAAAAATTAAATATTTTTGTTATAAAAAATGTGTATATATTTTGCCTTCTTGTCATTATTTATTCTCTATCTCTTTATAGGGGGCTTGTTCTTTGCAAAAATTATGCGTGACAAAGGATACGTAACAATGCTGGATCCACTGCAAGAGAAATATTCAAATTGGATGGGTGGATTGCTGTATATTCCCGCGTTTCTTGGAGAAACCATGTGGACTGCTGCAATACTTGGAGCTCTCGGTGCCACACTTAGCGTTATTCTAGACATGGATATTGACCTTGCTGTTATAATATCTGCATTGATAGCTACTGGGTACACATTTTTTGGAGGACTGTACTCAGTAGCGTACACTGATGTTGTACAACTGATTTGCATTTTCTTTGGATTGGTACGTTACTGCGGTCTTTCTATATTTGGAGGTAGCTTCAATTGTCGTATCCACTAGTTTTATCGACATATCAGGAAAGCTCCAGTAGGGGGTGGGGTTTGTGGGGTTGTGAAACCCTCCCCCTTTGCAGGGCCGTAATTTCCACAAAAACTTTGAGGGGGCTAATTTCTAGCGTAATTCAGTGAACCTTGGCTATCGCAATGACCGTAGGTCAGTGCCTAAAACAGCTGGGGGTCTGGGGGCGCTGTAAGGCACCCAGCGGGGCCCAGGACAGAGCCCTGGCAGGGGTCCAGGGGGCGGAGCCCCCGGAAGCTCCAGAGATTTTGCCATCTCTGAGGCCTTAAAATGACTTAGGATCACGAAAGTTCTATTTCTGCACGGTAATAGAAAAACACCAGAAATATTACTGTATAGCCTTTGTCTGCAAGTGCACAGGTATGGCAAATCACAGAATCACTATCTTCCCGGTAATGCAAAAATGTAAATTGATCAAACCATTAGGGGTTGAACGCTCGCTTCTGTTTCCGTGTCTCTCATAGGACACTTTATTGATCTCGGTAGGTGTGGCTTTTCCGGAAAATCGCCAGTAGATGAAGAGCTCTTCCCAGAATCTGCAGATGCCATTTTGAAAAATGATCTGCTTTCTTTCTCCGCGTATATTTTGTAGACGGATAAATCCAATTTGTTTTTTCTTTGTATGATGATTCAATTCGAGACTCGGATTCGAAATTGATACACGTTTTTTTTTTTATAAGAAAATCACTATTTTGCCTGAGCCTCAATTTTCTTAACTTTTCCCGAAATTGAGCCTCAGATTTTCTTAAATTTTTCTTAACTTTTGCTGAAATAAACTGGCTAGAGTGGTTTACACTTTCGTTAATACTATTGTATACTTGAATTTGAATTCTATCTTTAACATTTTGAATACAATAGAGACGAAATTACCGATTTTTGGCCTATAAGAACACTTAATTTTGGAATTTGAGCCTCGTGATTTTCTTACGATTTTCTTAAGATTTTGACGATTTGAGCCTCATTTTCTTATAAACTTTTTTCTTATAAAAAAAAAACTTGTATTCGAAATATGTAATTTTAATAACAATTTTAATACAAAGTTTCTTTTGTGAATTGAAATGTACATTTTTTATAGTTTTAAAGCGTCTAAAAATACACTACCGTTATTAAAACAATTTCCGCAGTATAGAAAAAGTCTGGCCTAAGTGTGGCCAATTTAAAAAGAAAAAGTTTAGAATATGAAGTGAATATACTGTGGTGCCCCCCTAGTAATCTACCATGTGGTTATTGATGTTGATGCACTCTCTGACCTTCTAAACGCAGTATAATTTACATAAAAAATTTTTGTATCATCAAAATTATTGGGGGGGCTTCAGCCCCCCTAGCCCCCCCAGAAATTACGTCCATGCTTTGGAGAGATTGTCAGTCAGTCTTTGGCTGGTCAGTATTCTGATTAATTTTATAACCTCTCGGTAAATTTCTGATGCTACACCCCCGCTCAAAAGCTCTTCAGCTCTTCAGCTCGCCACCTACTCTGAGGTTTATGGTATCGATAATAGGTAAAGAAAAGGCGCCTTTACGCCACTTAGAACTGTATTTGCATTTAAATATGAAAAAGGTTATCATATATGCATCGCTATTATCTTTTTCAGTGGATAACCATTCCGTTTGCCATGACAAACTCTCATACCGTAAAGATTGCAAAGACAAGTAGTTCATGGGTTGGAACATTTGACCAAAAGTACACTGGTGANAATGGCTTGACTTTACTCTACTTCTAGTAAGTAAAACTGTCCTTTGTATAATTTCCTTGCATGAAAATTTGCTTCCCACTGAAACTGCATGTAGAGGTGCTCGATACACGGCCATTTTTACTCACTGTATAAGAAACTGCAATATTCACGCCCCAGCCAATCCAGTTCAACTGTCTACCGCCAGTATGATATTTGAGATTGACTGTACTTTACAGATGTTTCCAAGCTTATGCTTTCAGGCCTATATATTGGGATGTTACGTCATATGCCAAGTGCCAGTCTTTGTTTCTATGGAGTCCTTTCAAATCTAGTAATTTATCTTTTATGGTTTTGCTAGTACAGTATACTCCCGAAAACTTGGATTCCCGAAGTCAGTCCCAGTTAGTGGGAGTCCCAGTAAAGTGGGGATCTTGATACTTGGAACTTATGGATAAAGCACTTGTAGTCCCAGTTGTTTGGGGACCCAGTTGTCCGGGGACCTAGTAACTTGGGGTCTCAGTTATCGAGAGTGTGCTGTAATTCCAAATCTTGCAGTTCCATTTCTGGAGCAGGCTTAAATTGGTAGTAGCTTAGTTATCCTTTTTTGTATATAAGCCAACGTTAAATAAAGTAATAATGATAAATATGATGATGATGATGATGATGATGATGATGATGATGATGATGATGATGATGATGATGATGATGATGATGATGATGATGATGATGATGAATGATGATGAATGATGATGATGATTAATGATG